>LOEQ01002657.1:78310-105044 GCA_001685075.1 Bramus lutescens | reverse complement strand
CCATCTATTCCTGCCGGAGATTTCTCAGGTGGTCTTCCTTGATCAAAGCTGATTTTTTTTAACTCTGAATAAATCCAGGGAGATTGTGTGAACTTGCTTATCGTGTAAAAGCATCTTGTCATGTTACTATTGTCCAGCTGAGAACCTCAATCACATCAGCATCTGGCAGGGACAGGGGTGATACTGTTCTCACTTGGAAACCATGGGAACCAGAGTGAGTCCTTGTCTGTCCTGGGGCTTGGCTTCCTTACCTGTGCACTTGAAGAGGTTATGGATATGTTGGCTGAGGTTTCACTTTTGTTTTAGCATCCCTGCTTTGAACGCAGTTTCTCGTGCACAGCAAATGTTAAAGTGTCATCCTCCACCTTTGAATAAGCCTACAGATCCTGACCTAGTCTGGTTGTATTAGGATGCAGAGGTTATCTGGCAAATAACTACATAAAAGAGTGGTGGCCAGTGTGCTTTCTTTCCACTGTCTCTTCCTTCTCATTACTAAGTCCATGGCATAGACGTGTGGTGAAGGAATACAGTTGTCCCTCCATGGGAATGGGGCCAAGAACTTCCTTCATCGGGCATTCTGAGGATGTTCGGAATCTTTGTGTAAAGCAATGTATGCCTTGGTTCCCTTCCTGTTGCTGTAAGAAAACACTATCAAAAGCAACTTTAAAATTATTAAAACTTCATGAAGGGAAAACATGATTTTAGGCAAATGCAAGGGAGCTTTAGGTTCTGGTGTGCTCATTTCTAGACCCATGTCAGTCTTTGTTATTCTGGGCAAATTGCTTAGGCTCTTTGAGCCTCAGTTAGCTCACTTGTACATTGGAGATAAAGTGCTTCCCTCATCCCTCATGGTTATGGGGATTAAATTAGGTCAGTGAATGGCAGCATCCATAGATCGTGACTCATTAGAGAATTGTGCAAACTTTTCAGTGAGTCATGCCTGGCTCCTTAAAACGTGAGATTAAGTAGACCAGATCAGAGCCTATCTGTAGTGTTCACCCCCACACAGGGCAAGTATTACTTTCTGTTTTTTGTTTCAGCATTAAGTGTTGAGATGCCAGAGTATATTAGTGTTGCTGAGGGCTGTGGTTAGGTGGCTGGATTCCTGGGCTCCTAATCAATAGAGTTAAACTGATGACCTAAGTGCTTTAATTTGGTGGCCTCTCTGAACCCCAGTGTCACAGTAGCATTTGTTAGTAGGAATGAGACCCATGGCCTCCCACTGTCATCCTAACTGGAAGTGGGCTCTGAGAATTGTTACTCAAAGAAGGGCCCCCTGCTTCTGTCTTGTATTTTTCTCAGGAGACCTCAGAGGTGCCCACACAAGCTGCAGCCCAAGGCTGAGAGTGTTCGTTTTAAGATTTTGAAGGGACATAGCCTTATCCTTCAACCTCTCTAGGTTCATATCCTGGAAATGAGCTCACTAGAGCCCACCACCAGGATTGCCCTGGGAACATTCTGTGGTTATGTTGGCAGGGACTAAGCATGGTCTCATGCATGCAGGGCACCATGGCAGATGCTCTTGCTACTCTTCACCTCCATGCCCTCCTCCTCATCCCTTTATCTGGAGGATAAGGATACTAGCAGTCAGAGTGGTGGTGTATTCATCCAGTGTCTGCTGGCTTCTCGTTCAGTGTTTAGAATACTTTGTCTTGACCTTTGAGAAGCACACAAATCTCTTTTGTTTGATGCTTGGTGAATAACATGTATTTTTTGGATAAACTAAAACAATAAGTAGCCTGAAAGCACAGAGAAAGTAAAGGAGGCTACTTTTCATGTTTTCAGAAACAGATGAGTGTACCTGATCAGTATGTATTCATGTAAAAAGGAAAATGTAGGTGACTGGAAAGTGTTTCTCCTTCCTAAGGGCTTTAAGAGTAAGGTCACATGTGGTCACAAAACATGGTTAATTCTGGGTTACCCCCTTTTGGGTATTTTACCCCCTGTGCAGCAGCCTTCAGGCTGCTTCCAGAGCTTCCCGTGTGGAGAACAGGTTCCTCATGGCCTGGGGAGCCAGAACTGTCTTTAGCAGGAGAGCCCTCTCTCTGCAACCTTCAATACAGCACATTGTGCTATTGTATTAGAATCTGTCATAACACAAGTGTTACCATACTAGTGCTTGCGGTGGCTTCTGCAACCCCCACATTGATGGGTGGGCTTGCTGTGTGGCACATCTTTAGATAACTTGTAAGAACTCAAGCATCAGCACAACTTCTGGGACGTAACAGATGCTGTGACTGTGACCTATTCCTGAGCAGTTGTTCAGAGTGAGTGCCAGTTTTCTTTTGGAACCTATTGTCAGTGTTTTATAGGGGATGCACATATGTGTCATATTTATACACTGTGGGGGGATTCGATTTGGTGTTCTCCAGCCAGTGTGGACCTCAGGACTCCTCTTCTTTGGACACCAGTATAGTGGCCACTGAGGCACAGGCCAGATGAGGTCACCTGAGTGATAAACTAGGCTCCTAGCCTCAGACAAGGGCTCTTTCTGTACCTCCTGTCGTGGCTGCAGTGACTACAGTCTCATGCTGATGTCCACTACTTTCTGGGTACAAATGGCTTTGAAGGCACTTGTGTTGGCGCAAATAGACTCCAAAGGCTATGCTCTTAGCCACCCTACAGCTAGCTTTCTTATGTTCCCTGCCTTTGCCAGGGGCTCTTTTAGCCTTAGTTCTTTTTAAGTTTGCTGAGTGTGTTTGGTGCCTGGGTTTCATTTGAAGCAAGACATGGGAGTTTTTGAAAAAGAAGTAAATGAATCCTAAGAGTCTACCCTTCTCCCAGCCCCCTCTCCCACTGTCTGTGTCCTGACAATCTTCAAAGACATCAAGAAACGGGGCCCTTGATAAGCTCTAAGATAAATTGCTTTCCGACTGTCAGGGATTAAAAGAAGAAAAATCAAATAGCAAGGACTCAGGGGAGATCAGTGTAAACTCCTTCAAAGCTCTTCTGAATGCCTCCATCAGCTCTGATGACAAGGGCTGCTGGGACGGAGGTGGGAGGGTGCCACCAGGATGCCAGAGGAGCCTCGAGAATCTCTCTAAAATGGCACTGTGAGCCCAGTGTCAAGGAGAGGGAAGGGAGTAATAGAAGCACATTGAGACACCCCAAGCCCTGTCTGGGGGAAGTCAGTGGCACTGGCTGCCAGAAAACTCATTGCAAGGTCTTGTGTGTGTGTGTGTGTGTGTGTGTGTGTGTATGTGTGTGTGCGTGTGTGTCTGTGATGTGTGTGTTTCATTGTAGAAAGCTTTATCTTTAAATATATATGTAGATAGATCATATTCACTCCAGAATCTTCTCTCTCAGATTTGCCTCCCCCCAACTTCATGTTCTCTTTCTCTTTAAATAACCATCAACTCCAATTTGTCCTGGTCACATATTCCTGTGTGTGGGTACTTCCAATAAGGCATGGTCAGCCTACCAGAGGCTGCGTCCTGAAAGAAAAGATTATCTCTCCCTTTAGAAGCTATCAACTTCAAATAATTCCTCTAAAGGAGTGGGGCCTTATGAGTTCATCCCCCCACACACTAAAATGTTGACTGACTTGATTTTGGATTCATCTCCCTGGCCCTCCATTTCTTAATATGTAATGTAAACATGAATGACTTTTTTTGCAATTGCATGTGGATTTTAGTCACATGTGACAACTTAGTGTAAGCAGTGTTTTGAGTGCTGCGGACATCGTATACTGTTGGATTATTGAGTATCCCTGGAATGTGTGATAGAACCTCTTGGCTGCCTTTTCTACCTTCCTACAGCTCTTCTGTCTGCATCTTCCCAGGCTATGTAGAACTGGATGCCTGTCTAGTAGTTGCTTCAGAAGGATGCATTGTATATCTGGTTTTGACGAGGCTTTTGTTGCTGCTTGTTGTAGTCATCAACCTGTATTGATGATGGATGTGATAGTGATGTTGATGGGAATGGTGACAACATTGATAGTGGAGGTAACAGTGTTGCTGATGGTGATGGTGGTGATGACGGTGGTAGTAGTGGTAATGGTGTTTAATGGTAGTGGTAATGGTGTGTGTTGGTAGTCATGATGATGATGATGGTAAGGGTAGTCTAGTTGTCTTTCTACAGAACCTACACTTAAGATAGTTAATTGTTTTTTTTCTTTTTCTATTAAGGACAAAAGGAGTTATTCTTGTCCTGTATGTGAAAAATCTTTCTCAGAAGACCGATTGATAAAGACACATATCAAGACCAATCATCCTGGTAAGATTATGAATTTTAGAAAAGAAGATTAATTTTTAAATACTTATGTTTATTTTAAAACATAATACTGTATGTAGGCTATAACAGTTAGGAATGAAGAGGGAGGATGTGAATGAAGTCAGTATTTAAAGTGGTCTTCTCTTAGGGAAGCCTTGTATCTGCCTTACTTCACCCTATAGGGTGGCATGCTGACCAATTCTACTACAGGCACTGTCATTTTTACTACCATGGGATCCTTGAGGTGGACCTTACCTTAATGTCGGACTCCATTGTCATATCAAGTAGAGCAGATAGAGCAGATCTGGGTGCTCAGTAAACAGCAGTAAAATTCACCTTCTTCTTCATCCCTGCCTCTTCTTGTTTGTACCCACCCTTGATAGAAGAGAGCTGATTTCTCTGTTAAAAGTAAAGGGTTCTGACAGTTATGCTTTGTCTGGGACACACCAAACTTGGAACCTTTGTCATGGGAACCTGTGGGTTATATCATTCCATTCTTCTGCTGTTAATCTTTGTCCTAGGTGACCAGTGGTACAGTGTAAGCTGAAAACAGCATTTAAAAGCACCAACCTTTGTTTATAAATACAGAATTATACAAGGAGCCCTGTATATCCATACCTCAGCTTCCATATGCTTCTACATACCCACCCATAAACTTTTCCTTTCTAGAATATTCCGAAGTTTATTCTGTTCAGTTTTCCTATGAAAGACTTATGGAATATCTCTAATTAACAATGGTTTTACTTAGCTTGACCTCTGTGGCCTATAAAAAACAATGCTATCAGTGATTCTTACTGCACCTTAGGATATTGTGTGTGGCCACTTAAAATGTCACCAGTTGATTTAAGATTTTTCTGTACAGTTTGTTTGAATTGAGCTGCAGTGTTTCAGTGATTGTGTCTCTTACATTCCCTGTATTCTATAGAACCCCCAGTCTCCTATCTGGTAGAAGCTGAGTGACTTTTCCTGTAGAAAGCCCATGCTCCGCGTTAGTCTGCTCATGGGGCTGTGGTGTTTCTCCATTATTCACACTGTACTCTAACAGGTACTTAGATCTGCAACTTGGTCAGATTCAAGTTTAGCTTTTGCAGTAAAAATGCTGCTTTGTGATACCAACGGGGCACTTCCTGGGTATTTCTTACATATGCAGGTACCATTGAAGTTTATTTACCTCTAATCTGAAGAACAAAGTGCCTTGATCAAAGCCTTGATCTCTCTGATTGTTACCCTGCTTTTTTTGTCAGAGGTCTCCATGAACACCATTTCTGAGGTTCTTGGGAGAAGGGTCCAGCTCAAAGGGCTAATTGGAAAGCGAGCCATGAAGTGTCCATACTGTGATTTCTATTTCATGAAGAATGGCTCAGACCTTCAGCGGCACATCTGGGCTCATGAGGGTAAGTCGTGTTTCCATTTGGAACTTCTATTTAATTTTGTGCTGTGTGTTTTATTTTGGGACTATGTCAGGAGGAAGTTTGTCATCACATGTCCTGTAGTTAGGATTTTTTTTTTTTTAGCACGTAGAAGAGTGTCTGCCAGCCAATGGAGAAGATCAGAGAGTAAAACCGTGACTCTAGTTGCATTTGTGGTGTATAGAGATGTTCCCCTCTTCCTAGCTCTGGTTATAACCGTGGTGAAATACTTTACTTGCTGGGAAACCAGTATCCTGAGAACAAGAAACCCCATCAGTTACTCTTGGCAGTTCCAGTGCCCACTGTCATTCACTGTATGTAGCTGGCATTGAAGAATAATGGAACTATAAATGACTGCAAGTAAAGAGGGCAGCGGGAATCTTGCAACTTTGGCAGTGTGGAGCATCACTGTTTATCTTGTAGAGAGAGGTTTGGAAGATGGAAGGTTTGATTGAAAATGAGGTCACCCAGAGAAGCTTGGGGGCCAACGGACTCAGTGGTGCTTGAACAGGTATGGAAGTGTTAGCCATTTACTGAAAGTATGGCAAGTTGCAAGTCGAGAGTCTCCTGTCATCAACCTTATTCTTTGCCCCTAGAGGAGGATGTTGCCCTACAGGGCATGAGAAAGGTGTAAGTAGCCTGAGTGCCCTTCTGGTCCTGCGTATTAGTTCCCTCCTGTGGTCAGGAGCCTGAGTGCTATAGGCAGGACCATAAGGTGAAGGGAAGAGGAATGAGAAAATATTTCTCATAATATACTATCAGTTGCAGGCTCCAGGGGAGGAGCTGGTGGGAAGAGAGAGACTCCCAGTTTGACTAAGAGAGAAGGCATGGAACGGAGGCCCAGTGCTGAGGTTGCATGGTGTTTTCTTGCTCACCAGCATTTATTGAGCACTGTGGGCCCCAGGCAGTATGCTTAGTGCTTTGCCTATGATGCCATGGTCAGTGTGTTCAGGGACCAGAGAGCCAGGTATTATTTTAACAGTGAGGAACAAGGTGCTCAGAAAGTTATGAAATATTCATGCCACACAGCCAGCAAGTAATGGGTCTGGAATTTGGATCCACATGGCATGAATCTAACGCTCTGTTCTTCACATCTCCACTGACTTGCACTAGCAGAAGGTGATGCTTCCTGTGTGGAGGCAGAGATGGAGGAGTTGATGGTGGTGGGGAGATGCCCACACCTATGGGAGAAAGTAGTACTTCCTGTGTGTAGGCAGGGATGGAGGAGGTGACAGTGGTGCTGAGATGCATATATGTGTAGGAGAAAGGGGTACTTCCTGTGTGCAGACAGGGATGGAGGAGTTGATGGTGGTGGGAGATGCCCACACATATGGGAGAAAGTGGTACTTCCTGTGTGGAGGCAGGGATGGAGGAGGTAATAGTGGTGCTGAGATGCATACACATGTCATTTTCTGAGGGCACTGAAGGAGTTCATTGTGAGTGTTCTCAGCAGACAAGGAGGCAGAAGCCTCCGACTGTATGGACACTGGTTCAGAATGGTGCTCGTGGGAATCATCTGGGTGTGCCTAGAGACAGAACCAAGGACCTGACACTGATGGAAATCCAGTGTGATAGAATCCTAGGGATCAGAAGTCTTTTCTCCTGGATGATAATGCTTGTATGGCAGACCTAGGACTGGAGAGGGAGGGCATGCTCCAGTCTTCTTTACCATGTATGAGATGCAGGATGGGGCAAACCTTCCATCTTCCTGATGTTCAGTTCACTTACCCATGAAACACAAGTATAAAGTGCTTTGAGTTTTGCTACAGGATCAGTGAGCTCGTTTCCTAAATTCCTCAGAAGAAGGCTCAGTGTGTGTCCAGGCTTAATGTGCAGCCAACGGTTTTACACTCACAGGGGAGATATAATATTCTATATTGAGCATTTGGAAGAAATCTACTCTTTTTAAAATCTTCAGAATTTTGATAAAGGTTCAGAAAATTAAAGGGTGCTGTTTTATATTTGATTGTCATGGTGTTTTCTTTTTTTGCTTGTCTGAATTTTTCTATAATGATGGAATCAAAGATTTGTTTAAAAAGCCTGCTTACCCACATTAAGTATTTGGGATTCTTAGGACTTAATCATTGCATTGCACTGTAAGTATTCTTTCTCCCAGCTCAGTCCACAAATAAAATTTGGGACAAGAACAACAATAGACAAATTCAAGAGAATGTGAAGACCAACAAGAAGGGACAAAATAAAGATAGTTAATTCCTGGTACTGTCCACAGTTATAGGCATTGACCACACATTGTGGAACTTTAACTGCACACCTGGCATGTGGTGTGCAGAGGATATAGCAGTTCAAAGTTCCATAGTGGTCAAGAAATGGATTTGAAATGAACCATGACAGCTGTTCTGATACTGGCTCTTGGCGGATGAAAGCCAGATAAATGGAGTAGACACAGTATCTTGGAATAGTTCATTGTGAGTATGGTTCTGTTTATTTTATGAATAGGAATATCCTTTGACACTTGATTCCAGATGCCTGATCACATGATTTTTGTAAAGACTGATGGGGCCTCTAATTTTGTTTAGTTCAACTTGGTTCAGTTTGATTTAATGACCACTTTGTAAGTTGAGCAGAGTATCTGTCTTCAGGGAGTTACCAGACTGTAGGGAGAGTGGAAGTGACCAACTTGCTGTGATGTGCAAGATCATTTCAGCAGGAGGGAGCGGCAGGATTATGGAAGACATGGAAAGTGTGGGATGTGTTGGGAGTAGCCAAGGGCACTTCTTTATTCCGATAGATGTTTGATATGGTGTGAACTATTCGTCTGGATCCCTACAAATAGGTACACAAACACCTGTAAATATACATCTATACATTTCTCCTTGGTAGGTTTGAAGCCCTTCAAATGTTCTCTTTGTGAATATGCAACTCGCAGCAAGAGCAACCTCAAGGCTCATATGAACCGCCACAGCACTGAGAAGACCCACCTCTGTGACATGTGTGGCAAGAAATTCAAATCCAAAGGGACATTGAAAAGTCATAAGCTCCTCCACACGTCTGATGGTGAGTTCCTGAGCCCCAGTGACCTGTAAATGTGTGAATGGAAGCTGGTATTCCAAGACCAAGAGAGACTGTCCATCCCTTTGTATCCGGAAAGCAGTATATTGTATAGGATGCACACAATGAAGGATCACAAGGTCCTGTCCTCTGTCTCTCCATCCTGTGCTAAGCAGTGCCTCACTTATAACATGCTGAGCATAAACCCTTTGGGACATGTGAGCATGTGCTGTAGGACAGTGAGAGGGAGGCTGCTGGAGGAAGTAAACTATTAATGCTTGGTTCTGGAAGGTTCTATCCTCTTTAGTCTTCCTTTTCACCTTGAGTCTGATTGGAAAGACAACTGTGGTAGCTCCTGACCTGATTTTTTGAGTTGATGCATTTACATAAAAGCTACCCTGGGGTTCCTATTATTCACTTCAAAATAGGGCTTAGCCTAAAATGTAAATAATATGAGTTGCTATGTGTGTGAGCCTTGGGTGGGTTTCAGGGACAACAAAGCCATGAGGATTAGTTCATGTTTCAAGAGGCCATCATCTAGATGTAATAACACAAGAGCAGGTATGCCTTTGAAGGTATGTGCCCAGATGTGGAGATCTCAGAAGCCTGTGGGTTAAGGGTCAAAGTTCTGATGGGTGGTAGGCATGCAGTATCCTTAATACCTGCACATCTGGGCTTCACAAAGAGAAAGATACTGAGAAACACAGGCAGCCAAATTGTACAATATCTTACAAAGTTTCTATTCAATTAGAAACTTCAGTTGCGGGAGGAACTTGTGAATGTTCCATGTAACACAACTAATAAAATTTTTTGATATATTGTTATTTCAGTACAATTAGATATAAAAATTAGGGTTTATTATACAGATAAAAGTAAGTTTCATAGTGTTTCAAAATTTTGGAGCTTAGGAGATGTTTTTATTTCCATGCTGTGCATGTCCTGGGAGTAAGTCCTGCTGTGTGTGTGCTAGCAGGTTCCTGGCAAAAGTCAGACTGAACTTGAGGGGCTTAGTGGGAAAGGCTGAATGCTTTGTTGTAATTTATTAGAATTAGAATCAGGGCCTTGCACAATGCTGAACCAATGGCAGGACCATGACTGTTGAACAGTACTTTCTTTAAAAAAGACAGTCTTAATCAAAATGAAAAATATACCGGGTTGTGTATGCTCAGTGGTAGAGTACCTGTGTAGCGTGAGTGGGATTCAAGGTTCAATCCCCAGCTCTGTGAATAAACAAAGAGAGAAACTCAATTTATATGGGCCATCATCACACAGGGGTAATAACAGTATTAGTGTCATGTAGCTACTTAAGAATTTCTACCTTGTCAAACAATGGCCTTTCTGATCTTGCATTACTCGAGTCTTTTTGCAGGAACCTTGTTCCTTCATGTGGTAGTCTGTTTCTCTCTAAAGCCCATATTCATGAAGGCCGTCACCTCCAGAGCCATATTGTACCCTGGGTTATGGTAACAGCATTAGGAGGGCATTCATGGAGACTTGGAAAGGGTACAGTGGTCTTAACTTTGACTCTGAAAGGGACCAGTGTGGGCAGTCTGGTCAAAGCAGAGGTATGGCCTCCCTGCAAGGGTATAGCCTGGCAAATAACATGGAGTCTTCCCCAGCTAAGTTATAGAAATTTGCAGTTTTTATTCATTTATATTTTTTTCTAACATTTTTGAGAACTTTGTTACACTGAGAAATGAAGAGACGAGGCCTTAACATTCCCTGGGTCTCTTAGCTTTGGTGTGCTCTGATTCTAGGCAGCAAGAGCAAGGAGGGTCAGCTGTGTTTGGTGTGCGATGTGTCTGAAGCTTGGTTCTTTCTCCTGAGGCTGCCATGGCTGTCATCTGTGTCTCCCTTTGACACTTACTGTACACTCCTGTGTATGAGGGCTGAGCTTAGACTAGCTGTCCTAGCTCCACTGGCTACCTGCTTTAGCTCTTTTCAAACTATATGCTCTTACTTCCCTTTTTATTTTATTTAAAAAGCTTTGAATTTCTCTCTCTGATACCATGTGTAAGGCAGAGACTTCGAACAGATTTTATATCCCTTACTGATTTTGTAACGCTCCTGTTGTATCTCTTTGGTTTCATAGAGCCCTGTAGACCTCAGTGCTTTGTGGGGCTCTATAAATATTCCCCTATGTTATCATTTGCTTTTATATCTTATAATCTTTTTATAGAGAGAAGTTAAAGAGCATTGCTCCTTTAAATTTATCAATATTTTCCTTTATGTGTTTACCCTCTGTGAGTTTTTTATGATAAAAGAAACCTCTCTTGTTTCAAAACAAATTCGCCTTAAGTTTATTTATGATTTCATAATATTTATGAAATTTCAGTTTCTTAAAATTTGTTTTGGTGCATGCAGCATGTTAGGAATCTTCATTTTCACACAGCTGTCTACTGACTCAGTGCATTTATAGAGAAATCAATCCTTTCCACCTATCTTGACTGTGCCAGAATGCCCTAAGATGCTGTGTTTCATTCTGAGATTTTGGTTTGTCTTTGATGGGTTTTGTTTTAGGTCATTGCTTTAAAAGATACTGTTTTAATTAATACAATTTTGCTACACACTATTCCATTCTATGTTGATTTTGTAAGAGAATTCTGGGGTCTTTCATTGGATTATCACCCCTTTATTCATGGAATGTTAGTCATGAAAGCATCCTCCCTTCCATCCCTGGCTCATCCCATGAGCATTTGACCAGAGTGTAGTGAGTTCTGACCTGGCCGTAAGTACCTGTGCTCTTTACTGGTGTGCTGAGTGCCCCGATGAAGCTATCAGTGTTTAACCCTATAGGGACTTCATATCTAGCAGTAAACACTGCTTTAAAGTCTGTAGTGACCATTTCTTTGTTCTACAGCGTATTATCTGATGAGGAAGAATTAAGTTCTTTCCTTGAGGAACTACACAGAGTAGGTAGAGCTGAGAGTCTTGCTTTAAATGTTGTCTGCCTGTTCCTTGCAGCGTGACTTGAGCTGATGATTTCTCTATTTCCATATCGTTGATCTGGGTCCTAGTTTTACTCTGTTGAAAACACTAAAAACAATGACGACAACAATAACAACAACAACAGCACTGTTCTTAACCCCCAGATATATAAAAGCAGGAAACAGTGTGGAGTTGCTCTGGGCCTTGGACTGCCCACCCTGCTGTACCCAGCCTTAGTGAATGGCTACCCATTTTCAGCTGCTCTGGTGAGAAACCAGGTCAGTTTGGACAGTCTTGTTCTCTCACTCAGAAAAGATCCTTTAACAAGTGGTCATGTTCTCTCCCATGTGATCCAGAAGCCACCTACTGCTGCATAGTTCACAGTACCTGGTTTTTTTTTAATACAACATGTTTGTTTCATTGGACTATTCTCAGGCATATATAAAAAGAAAATAGAGAACAAATTTGGTGATTTTCCTAAGCTGTGTTCTTGTTTGAATGCAGCTCCTCTGCCTGAGTCTGACAAAGGAGATAACATCCCTGGCCTCTCACCCATGTCACTGCCCATACCTTCAGGTGCACTCATGGTGACCAACTCCATCTCCAGAAAATTCTCCCAAGCTGTCACATCGAGTCTGCTAGCTTAGTTCCTGGCATTCTCTGGGCCTCTGGGAAAGTGTTTCTTGGCCTCATCATCTGACCATTCTGACATGTTTTTCTGAGGGCTTGGGAGTCCCACCTTCAGCTGAACCATTCGGGCTGTGGCGGTCTACCCTTTTCACGGGCCAGTGGCCTCCTGTAACTCAGCTCTGTCTGCTGTACTGATGGAAGATGTCACACCATGAGCTTCCCTCAGAGGTGAAAGTGTGCTTCTGTCGTATTTATGTCCCACAGTTCTGTCTTTGACTATGGTGTGCACAATAACCATTTGTTACAAAACAGACTTTTATTTAAAATAGTTTTCATGACTTTCCTTCACATTAACCATTAAAAAACCCAACTTTGTTTGAAAATATCATACTAAAACCCAATACTGTGTATGATGCTTCTTCTAGAAAAATGGTTTTTGGTGCTGCTGGGGAATGAACAAACATTCTGTCATTGAACTACATTCCCACCCTTCAAGCGGAGTATTTCGAAGGCATTTTGAAATGCTAATCTCAAACTACATGCACATACCAAAAAAGCCTGTTACAGAACTGAAGTGATGACATGAGCATTAAGGCCATGTTTCCAGGTCTGCAGTGTGGACTGCCATGACTGCTAAAAGCTGTTGTAAATCATTCTTGCTGTTAGACACATTTCATAGATAAGATGTGAAAAATATGTGTCTCAGAACTGAAAAAAGAGCATAGCTCATTTAGTTGTCAGCATGAGTCCAAGGGAGAAGATTTGTCCATACCATCCCCATTTTTCAGTGCATGCAGTCTCTTTGCCACTCATCCACTCTGCCATTTGGCCTGGGGTCTGTTTTCTATCCAGCATCTCGGAACCCTATTGAAACAGGCCGGATTTGTACTTATGGGTCCAGATTCCTGCCTCTAATATAAGGTGTGCACATTTTGAGGCAAATCTGAAGTTTTGTGTGGCCTGTGTGGTCCTTGTAGCTCATCCATCTTCTCTCTGCCCTCATCTCTTCTTGCCCTACCTGACTCTTGTCTCCTCATTATCAGGCCTGTTAAGTGTAAACTTCCCTCCCCACACTGGAATGCCCCCTTCTGCTAACAGAGATTTTGGTCTTTCCTGAAGAGCATTTCTGAGTGGGTCTTTTCCTGTGTACCATGTGTCTGAAGTCTCACCAAGTCGTCCAAACTTGTCTGCTTCTCCTTGATTGTCTTTCTCAGTGCCCTGTCTAGTTGTTTGTTTATCTCTGCTACTGGAGAAGCTCTCCTGGCGGCAGCTTAGTGCCCTTCCTGCATGTTTGTACTGTTTCTCTTTAGGTTTGTCATTCTCTACTGTCCTATGGAGTTCCCTTGTTTATGGTTTTTCTGTGTTTTCCTCTAGGCCAGTGGTTCTCAACTTGTGGGCCATGACCCCCTTGTGCTTGCCCATCTCATATCCTGCATATCAGATATTTATACTGTGATTCATAGCAGTAGAAAAGGTACAGTTATAAAGCAGCAACAAAATAATTTTGTGATGGGGGTCACTGCAACACGAGGAACTGTATGAAAGAGTCCCAGCACTAGGAAGGTGGGGAAGCACTGTACTGGTTAGGTAGCTCAGCCAGCAGAGACTTGGGGCATAGGGCATTTGTTTTGTATCTGCAGCCCCGGAACGGCACCTGTGCTCAGTAAATTTTTGTGGTGTGAATAAGTGAAAAACAAGGTGTAAAGTGCCTTGCACAGAGAGGGTAGTCTGCAGCCCTTCTTAAAAAAATGCCAGCTCTTTCCTCTCCATTTCATCTCAGAAAATTTTGTTAAAGCAAGTGCTTGTGAATTAGATATTTTAAAGCACAGTTGGGGAACGCACTATTAAATGAATCTTCTTAGGCATCTTTTAATGAAGTAAAAAGACGGTGAATCACCACCCTTTCTTTCACCTGCATGTGAATCTAATTTTTCACATTTATTGGCTTATTTAAAGTGATATATCCCTGTTTATTGTGTTTCTCTTTCCTGCAGGGGCTTATTAATGTGACTTGGTAAGGAGAGGCCAGTCTGGGTGACGGTTTTATAAAGGTTTGCCTGCCAGATGTACAGAGTCAGAATTGATCTGTTAGTGGCCCAATCTCAGTTAGTGGAATTCAAAAATTTAGGGGGAAATTCTGGGACCACACACACTTTGGCCTTTTACAAAGATATTTATGATGTAGAATCTGGAGGTTCTCACTTAATTCTCTGTACCTTTAGCTGGTGAGGAAAGGTGGATCCCATGCTGTTTTTCTGTTACATAATCAGGTCAGAATCCTTTCATCGTGAAACCCATGGTTTTTTGAGATTCTGTGCAGATCCTGTGGAGTCCTTACTTCCTTTGGTTCAATATTGCCTTATCTACTCAGAAAGGACTTTTCTGGTAAGAGTTATTAAAAGGCATTTTACAGGCTTAAAGCCCTTGTGTAATAATTAGACAAGTTGAGTTAACTTTGGGAATCAGCTGAGTTCAAAAGTAACTTTTCACTTCAGAATAAGAACTCTTGTAGCTACTCATTGGTTGGAGTATTTCAGGCGATGCCAGAATTTTTTTTTAACCCTTCCTTTCCTTCCTTTTCTGTTCTCTAAGAAAAAGAAAAATCATGAAATCACTCAGTGGGAAAGCTCATCCATGACTAACCTCTCAGAACTATCATATTCGAGAAGCAGTGCACAAGAACATAGCACGCAAGCAAGTGGTCTCCATCAGTAGGACTGTATACTGAGCCCATCCTTCCTTCTTCTTCTTCATCAGAGGAAAGGTGGGAATGGGGCACTTGATAGATACTGAAGGCCCTTGTGTGTCTTTGTGGGCTGGTGGGGTCAAAGGTGTGCTGATGCCAAGATCCAAGAGTATCATTTTATATGTGCATTCTGTTTGGGTCCATATGAAGCTCATTTTGTCAGACTTATCTGAACCATAAGATCTGAAGAATAATTGAGGCTCTTGCACTTGTGCCTGTGAGCTCACCTGACAGTTAGCCGAATGTGCAGATTAAGGTCTCAAATTAAGTGATATAGGATCTTTGTGCAAATATGCCTGGCACAGTGTTTGCCACTTCAGTATAGTCCTAGTTCCCTGCTCTTTCCTGTCCCTTTATTTGGTTCTTCTCTGTTGCCCCTGCTGATCTGTTCCTCCTTGCATTAAAACTGATACACTAATTACAGAGAATCATCAGCAGACTACATCGGCGGTTGCTTGAAGTTCAGCTTCTAAATCACAGAGACATCTTAAACCGTATTTTTGTTGCTGTAGCTATTTCTGTTCCAGTTTGCCATTGCATAAATTACTGCAGATGCTCAAACCATGACCTATGGCTCTGCAAAGCTCTAGCAGCCAAGTGCCTATGATGCCTCCGGCAGGATGCTCTCCTTGCTGTAGGTGGCATCTGTTGCATAGCTGGCCTACTAGACGTAAGAAGGCAGAGCAGGTCATGTAGAACTCTTTCCTTCTGGCATAACACAGCTATTGGTGTTTTGAAGCAGTAGCCATGATTAGCTGCAGGAAGCTCTTACAAGACTGGGTCCACTGACATTTTGTGGTAAAAGGGGTAAGAACATAGTTAAAGTGTATTAAGCCCTACCCCTCCCTGAGGGTGTTTAAATGGTTAGTCTCAGGAAAATCTTCTGTGGTGTGACTGTCCATTATTGCCCAGATTCATGTGACCGCCCGCCCATGCTCTTGTGGTTAAATCAATGATTCATTAGACTTTGTGTGTGTGTGTGTGTGGGGGGGTAGTCTTTACCTTTTGTCTTAGGTTGAATAGAAATGCACTCCCAGAAAAGGTCACCAATGCTTCCTGCTATGCATCCTGGAGCAGATGCCTTTTAAAGTGTTTTGTAAGGCTTATTTCCTCTGTTGCTGTAACAAATTACTAAAGATTTTGTGGCTTAGAGCAATGGTGGGCTCATGGCATCATGTCTCTGGAGTCACACAGTCTGTGATCCTGGTGTCAGCACAGCTGTATTCCCTCATCAAACTCTCGGGGGGACAGAGATCTGCTTCTTCTTTTGTAGTTCACAGACACTGTGCCCTTCAGTTTAGGAGCCCCTCTGTTGAGAGCCAGCAGTGCAGTGTCCTTCAGTCTGTCCCTGCTTCCTCACATCTGTGCTCTGACTCTGATCCTCAGGCCCTTTTCTCCAGCTGCCATTTGGCCATCTACATAATCCAGGCCAGACTCCAGCTTGAGACATATTACTTGGCCACATCTGCAGACACCTTTTTCTGTCAATACAAAATCCTGTGTAGGTTTCAGGTATTGTGAACTGGCTGCCTTTGTGGTAGGTTTGAGGTATTGTTGGCCTGCTACCCTGGGATAGTGGGCTTATATTGGGTATGTGGGCCTTGTACCATCTCCTCTACATACCAGGGCTTTGAAAAAATCAGAGCACCCCTTAACTGTACCCAGCAAGAGTGGGTACTTGTTGAGTGTACATCACCAAGGGACAGCCAAATCCACTGTCTCTTGGGCATTCTGACTTTAGGGCTTGGTGTCACAGAGGATATCAGAGTGTCACTGTGGGAAAATGGCAAACACTACTTGTCTGGAAAAAGTATGATCTAACTTTTCCAAAAACCGCTAAAAATTTACTTATGCAAAAATCACCTTTTACAGTAAGACTGGATAAACAGTCATGAGACATTTCTACTTTAAGCCTAAAAGTATTTTTTGCTAATAACAGTTTAGGTTTATGGAAATTCTTCCTCTAAGCACTTCAGTATCCCTTCACATCTAAGGTACATGTGAAGTTTGATTTGGCAGTGATGCTTACTTAACAAACCTTGCAAACAATTTGCTTTCAATCCAGAGGAATCTTCCATTACTGTGGCTTTGTGTTCAGCTTGAGTCCAAATGCCAGAATCCAAATGCAGTAGATTAAAGGTTCTTTAGCCATGGTATTATTTTTATATAAAACTCTATTTAAAGTAGCCGAGCAGCTGTAACCAGCCCCAGAGAAACTGATGAAGCAGATGCCTGGGTGTTGAACAACAGAGACAACAGGTGTTCTTCATGGTGACCTTGTATATCCAGAAGAGCAGTATTTAGGGCTCAAAGTTCCCCTCCCTTGTGGACAACCATATGTTTTCATGCTTCAGCATCTATTTCAATATAGCTTCCTGCAACAGCCTGGAGGCAGATGCTCTGCTGGCTCCACATAAGCACCTTGTGGACCTGCTGTCTTCGCAGCAATGGCAGTCCACAGGCAGTGACTCCTTGAGATCTGCTGGACCTTTTTATATAAGCTAGGGCAGGGCAGTGGGTAGTCCCCGTTCATCCTCTCCCACTGTAAATCTCTCCCTGTTCCATCACCATAGGTAGGTCAAGTCATTGACCCCAGTTATGGCCTGAGCAAGGGTCGAGCTGAGAATCACTGGACTCCATTTCTCACTGTCAACACTTGAATCTGGACAGGGTCTAGTTCTTAGGCTGTGACTAGTAAGTCAGAAGCTGTCAGTAGTCATCCACCCATTAGTTAAAGGATGAGCCAGGAGCTCCTATTAGATGAAGAAACAGAAGAGGTGACTACAGTCAAGGACAAGGAACAGAGTTTACTAACCGTTCCCTTGTCTTAAGGCAACTGTCTCTGACTTCTTACACTGTCTTTGACATTCTCCTGTCTTTGAGTTTTATTTCATTGGATTTATACAGTGTGTGTTTTGGAGGGTCTTAGTCCTTTGTGAGATTCTTTCAGGTTCTCATGGTTTTGACTTTTAACATCTGGGCCATGAAGTCAATGAAGGAGATTTTCTAAATAATAAGATTATAAATCCTGCAGTTTGTATTTAAGAAGACTTATTTGCCATAATCCTTCAAGGGGCCAGTACTGCAGAACCTGAGGGTTTTCTGTGGTACAGTCCTCCAAACAAGAGTTGCCTTAGCTTTCTGTTATCCGTCTTCTAGGAAAGATATGGCTCAGAAGGTTCCTGACTGTTTGTAAAAGTTAAATCTCGCTTCAGAAGACAGTAACAGATTATACATAAATTGAGCCCCTGTCTCTTTCTTGGGAATAAGGAATCTAAGACACCTAGCCAGATGTCTTAGTTATGGTTTTATTGATGTAAAGAGACACCATGGCCACAGCAACTCTTATAAAGGAAAACATTTAATTGGGGATGGCTTACAGTTTCAAAGGTTTAGTCCATTATAGTCATAGCAGGAAGCATGGTGGCATGAAGGCAGACATGATGCTGGAGAAGTAACTGAGAATTCTACGTCTGGATCCAAAGGCTGCAAGAAGAGATGGTGAACCACACTGGGCCTCTCTTGAACATCTGAAACCTCAAAGCCCACCCCCCAGTGACATACTTCCTACAATAAAGCCACACCTACTCCAGCAAGTCCACACCTCCCAATAGTGCTACTCCCGATGAGCCTGAAGGACCATTTTTATTCAAACTACTACACCAGACAAAGTTGCAAAATCAGGAAACAGCCAGTCTGGTGTTCAGAGAGATATGAATTCTTCCGAATCTTCAATTTCAGGAGTCATTGGCACCATTTTTTTGGTTCTCGGTGCTAGACCTGCCTTTGTTCTTTGTGTGGTAGAGAGATCATCTAGGATGATCCAGGGTGGTGCTGAAGACCCAGGATTCTTTTCTATGAGAACACAGAGAACACACAGAGAAATCACAAAGAACACCTCCTTAGGATAGGTTCCACAGTTCTGTCACCTGCGAGTGACTTCTAGTTAGTATCTGTCTTTGATCAGAGGTCAGTGCATCCTATGGAGATTATTATACAGTTATGATGATCTTTGAGACCGTAGTCGCTCTTGATAATTGTGCAGCCTATAGGTAACTGTTTTAGCAGTTGTGTTAAAGTGGTGACTTACTGAACCATCTCATTAATTCTGGACAGTCTATTGCTTCTTTTTTCCCCCTTCCTTCAGTTGTTGTACCCTCTATGTCAGGGGCCTTTCTTCTGCGTGCACACCTTTCCTTCATTTGACCCCTTCTCAGGACACTTCCCACCACCAGAGCAGCTGTTTAGTTTGTGTGTGTGCATTGACCACAATTTTTCTCTTTAAATACTTTTACCAGAGATTTGGAAGTACAGTGTCTTACCTCTTTCATTTTTTAACACTGTGAAAAATGATTACCAATAGATATCAAGTCTCCTGTGTTATAATTTGTATTTATCTGACAATTCATAAAATTGAGCAAGTACTGTACAGAGTAAATGACCTATGCTTCATAAAGCTTATGCAGCATCTTTTATAGAGTTTTGCTTGCTTGATTTTGTAAGGATGTCCATTGGGGGGCTAACTCTGACTTTATTCTCTCTTGAGAAGGTGTGCAATCATGTCTTCTTGTTTGCTCTCTTGCTGGAGTCTTGTTGGTTTGCATTCTCACAGGTTCAGTGGCTGCCTGTACTGGAGCTCTTGGCCTCTTGACAGAGCCTTTTTGAGAAACCAGAACAGACAGTGGTTTCTTGTGAAAGTTCTTTGAGTCTCCAGAGACACTGGCTATTTATCTCCCCAAAGCTGGTTCTTTTCTCCTATCCACTTCAGCTTAACATCACATCCCCATTGGAGCCTTCATGATAAAGCGAACCCAGGCCTCGCCCCTCCCACCTACCTCCTTCATGCTTAGCTCTCTGTAGCAATCATTATCTTGGTCACATGTTAACAATCATTTATTCTGACATACCTGCTAGTTCATGTATGTGATGTGCCTCAGAGGGCACAGCTTCATTGTCTCACTCTCTCTTGACTCTGGCACACAATGACTATTTCTTGGAGCTTGATGAGCGATTGGCCATAGCTTCCAGATTGCCATCTGCACTATCTACCTTGCCCCTCTCTGCTTCCTTCATTTTCTTTTGGTTCCCTATCTCCCTCCCCTCCTCCTCCTAGTGCAGACTAACTGTATGCTCCTTCCACTTTTTTTTCAGTCAGCAGTTGTGGCTGAATATTTGCTTCATTTCTAGATGGTTTAATTCCTGGATCAGCTTGCTCAGGTTACCTCTTCTCTGGTGGTTAAGTCATCTGTGACTAGAACTGGACATGGTGCACATGCTATGTCCTAACTCTAGTGATACGGCTGACTGAGCAGAGGGAAAGAGGGTGTCTGAGCAGACCCAGTGAGTGCTGCTCTGACCTCTCACTGTGCCCTTAGTCCTCAGCACCTAGGATGTAGAATGGAAGGCTTACAGCACCCACAGCCTGTGAAGGAGCTTACAGAGCGGCAGAGATGCACTCGTTAATTGCTTTGGCCATTCAGTAAAATCTGTTTTTTATTAGACAGCTCTGATGACAGCAAGCAGAAAGTAGCAGCTTCCACTGTCAGGAGGCTGAAAATCCAGTGAGTGAGACAGATGATAACCATGTTAAAAATCAATAAAGACAAGCTGCATTAGAATGGAAATCTTGAACCATCTCAAATACTTAGGAAACTTGAGTGAATGTAATAATATAAGTATGAAATGATTCAGTTTCTACATAGAAATACTATGAGCTTCCTACTTCTTAAACTGAATCAGTAAATCAGAGTATGGGGACTGTTATCTCAATATAAGATGACCATGGAAGGACCCATGATAATGACACTTGAATAGAAACTTTAGAGAACTGAGCCAACAGAATGCAGATGAACTGAGGAGCTCACCAACAACTGGGAGAAGCAGGCACCAAGGCTGTGGATGCATAGAATACAGAGAGGAGAGGCTTCCAGCTGGGTGTGGAGAGATGGAGCCATGAGACTGAAGGGCCTGCAGCCATTGCAGGCTTTGAGCCTCTGTGGTGGGTGGGGAGGCCAAGAGCTTGTGGGAGACTGGAGCCAATAGTCTGTTATAAACCATTTGATTCCAAAACTGCTTGTACTTTATCCTAATTGTTAAATTGTTCTCCACTCTGTCCTCAGTCTGTGTAGACAGCCTTACTTAGAGCTCAAGCTTTGCATAGTCTCAGAGAGTTTAAGGAAACTGAACAGCAAGAGGACAGCAGGGTCACCACCAAGTAGCATGGTGGTCCCTGTGGAGAAGAGTCTCCCACTGGGCCCCCTGACTTTTAGGTGCTTACTAGTCCTGTGCCTCAGTCATCCTTGTACTAGACAGGAGTTAGTGTCTTGTGTTTTCTATCAAGGCCTCTGATTAGCAGAGAATGATCCCAGGACCATACAGGGTGAACTGGTCACTTCTGCCACTTTTTCTTAGGTGGCCCCTTCTAATGGACAGCCATTCTGTCTGAGAGGTACTGAACTCCATGACTGATGTCATTAGGTGAAATGATTCTCTGTGATTAGATAGAATGAACCTGGGTCCAAGTCAGGATTCAGTTCATGACTGAGAAAGCTACCTAGGTTTGTGATTCTGGTTTGTCATCCATAAACTGATGATACTTTCTACAACCCTGGTTTGAGTACCCAGTGGGACTGTATACGCCCAAGACTAGGGCTACTAAAATATTCCTAATAGTTCAGTAAGTAGAACCAGAAGTAAAAGTGGACAGGTTTGCTTTGTATTTGTTTTCTTTGCTTGATGCTGTGTGGCTGGTATCCACATACAGCAGTGTGATGCTCATCTGCCAGCCCTGTGAGGTCATTTTAACCCGAAGAAGCACTAGGTTAATGTCTGCTTTTCTTGGTATTCTCTGGAGTCTTGTGCCAGAAATGGTCTGATAAGTCTGAAAATAGTTTCTTTATGACTATTCATAAATTTCCATTCAACTGTTTTAATTCGGCAACAAAAGATTGTGTTAAGTACTCTCTCATGCTTGTTGAATCGAGCTGTATCTATTGCCTGGCTGGCTTGCCTGTGTAAAGATGGCTTTTTGGAGCCACACACTTTCCTTGTATGATTCAGAGCCTTGGGTGTTAGGGGGTTATTCCATTTCTTTTTTTCAAAGCTTCTTTTTTTCTTTTAATTATATTTTTTGTCTTTTAAATTGAAATATAGTTACAACATTTTCCTCCTTTTCTTTCCCTCCAGTCATTCCCATGCAGTGCCCCCCACCCTCACTTCATCTTGAAATCATTACCTCATTTTCATTGTTATTTTTAAACACACACACACACACACCCCTACCTAAATATATACATACAACTTACTCAGTTTGTTAAGTATTACCTGTATGTATATAATTTCAGGGCTGGTCTCTTGGTATTGAATAACCAATCAGGTGGCTCATCCCTAGGAAAAGCTAATTCTCCCTCTCTTAGCAGTCCTTGGTGCGCAGGTGTTTTTTTTTTGTTGTTGTTTGCTTTTTGTTTTTTGTTTTTTGGTCTATGAATATGGCCCCAATAGATTTACCTTTTCAGTGTTACCATATCTAGTCATATTTCTTTTATTCAGGTCTTGTTTAGGTGGCCATATTGTTGAGGTTTCATGGGTGAAACTTCTGTGTCATTTCTAGGAGACATATTCTCACAGCAGCTTTCCTGGTCCAACCCCTCCCTCAATGTTTCCCAAATCTTAGATTGCACGAATTGTGTTGTAGATGTATCACTTGGAGTTGGACGCTCCACAATCACTTATTCTCTACATCTTGACCTGGTGTAGTCTTCTTTAATGGTCTCTGTTTCTGAAGTTTCTTTGATCAGTAATGAGAGCCAAACTTTATCTGTGGTTATAATAATAAATATTTAAAACAGAGTTAAGATTTATATTGGCTTAATAAAGTGGCAATAGTAGCTCTCCTCTAAGATCTGTGACCTCACTAGTGGGTAGTTGACTAGGTTTTCAGTATCAGACATGATTTCCTTATGCTGAGTGGGCCTCAAGTCTAATTAGAGAGAGTTGTTGGTTACCTCTAAGCTGTGAGTGCCACTATTATACCCTAAGTGTTATTCAGCCATGATGATTGTCCTTCTTCCTAGCTACTTAGGAGTATTAATTGTTTCAGTTTCTTGGAAACTTGCGTAGGACCTTCCAATATTATGCAAGCTAGTCCTTAGGGTGAAGGCTTTTAAATCTGATCCAGTGAATGTCCTCCAGTTCTTTTGTCTAAAGTGCAAGGTATCTTCAGTGATAAACACTTAGTTACCTTCAACCTCTGTGTGGTGATTTGAATGAAAATGACCCTCATTAGGTTCATATATTGAAATAGTTGGTTCTCTAGTTGGTGGAGCTGTTTGGGAAGGATTGATTCCTGTGACCTTGGAGGGGGTGTATCACTGAGGGTGGGGTTTGAGGCTTCAAAAGATTAACACAGTTTCTAGTGTTCTCTCTTTCTGCTTTATGATTTGTTGGTCAAAATACAAGGTCTCAGCTATCCTTCATTCCACTATCATGGACACTAACCTTCTGAAACCATAAGCCAAACTAAATGCTTTCAGTCAAAGTGTTTTATCACAGCCATAGAAAAATAATTAAAACACTCTGGGAGGCAACCAAGAATAACAACAAAACCTAAAATTACAACACACAATACATATGTGTATATGTATATGTACATACATACTGCCTTAGGATTTCTGTTGCTGTGACAAAACACCATGACCAAAAAGCAAGTTGGGGAGAAAAGGATTTATTAGGCTTACCCTTCAGCATTGCTGTTCATCACTGAAGGAAGTCAGGATAGGAACTTAACAGGGAAGGATCCCTGAGGCAGGAACTTAAGTAGAGGCCATGGAGTGGCACTGATTACTGGCTTGCTTTCCTTGGCTTATTCATACCACCTTATTATAGAACCCAGGGCCAACAGCCCAGGGATGGCACCACATATCATGGTCTGGGCCCTCCCCCATTGGTCGCTAAATGAGAAAATGCCTTATAGCTGGATCTCATCAAGGCATTTCCTCAGCTGAGGCTCCTTCCTCTCTTATGACTCTAGCTTATGTCAAGTTGACATACAAAGCCAGCTAGTGTATACACACACACACACATTAATGAATTTATCACACTTGAGCTGGCAATGCTTCCCCCATGGGCCATGACTATCATATAAAAGCCTTAATACTAGAAATCTCCTTTCAGGGCTGCCCAGAGATCCCCGATGGTGTGTGTGTGTGCGTGCGTGCATATGTGCACAGTGCTGATGCAGTCTAGAAGAGAGTGTCAAATCCCCTGGAGCTAGGATTACAAGTAGTTGTGAGCTGAATGACACATCTGCTGGAACCAAACTCTAGTCCTCTGCAAGAGCAGTGTACATTCTTACTGTTGAGTCAGCTGCCTGGCCCTTCAAGGCTTCCTTGTAACACTTAATATTTTAGTCTTTGATCTTGTTGTTTGATACTGAGAACAGTTCTATCCACTTTCCTCCCTCACTTTCCTTAGATAGCAAAGAATCCAAGCATTTTCTTCTGCTGCTGGCACCATTCTGATGTTATCACATGAGTCATAGGTTAGTCGAAAGGTATACCTGGCTGAGATTATGGTGGTGATGTGTAGAACTGTGCGGCCATATGTGAGAAAAAGTTGAAAATGTATTTAATAAAACATTTTAGTTATTTTCTAGCTGTAACTTGCATACTTTACAAGTGAAAATATCTCTATAGTTTGACCTTGAAGATTTAGTAAAATCAGGGTGGAGACATGGCTCAAAAGTTAAAAACACTTGCTGCTCTTCTAAAAGAGCTGTTTGGTTTGCAGCAGCCACATTGGTTGGTTTATAACTGCCTGTAACTCTAGTTCCAACTGTGTCTGATCTGCTTTCTTCTTCTATCCTTCATGTGAACAGATATACATGACATACACAGATATAGAGAGGTCACAGACAGACAAACAGGCAGACAGACACACACACACGGGGCAGGAGAATAAAATCTAGAATTTAGAGTTCATACACTTAAAGAGAAGTATAACTCTAGTATTAATATTCTTGAACCATTTGTTTGTTGGTTTTGCTGCTCTTATCAAGGGTGCTGCCTATGTCAGATGTAAAAGCTTTCTTGTGTATCTCTTAGACATTTCAACTTAATAAGATTCACACACAAAATATGCTCGTGTATGTGTACACCCAGCGCTATGTTACTAAGATGAACAAGACATGGCGGTTGATAGCGGCCTGGCGTGTGAGCAGGTAGTTAGAGTGAGCAGAATGGGAAGCATGCCCAGGTAAATTGAAGCTTTGTAAGGTGTGGGTGGAAGGAGTGATGTGGTAGAGGAAGTAGCCTGTGGCTGTGGTAGGAGAAGCATGTTCACATCTGGGTTGATCTGGATGCAAAGACTAGAAGGGAAGTAGAGCCCCAGTGTAAACCCCAATGTCTGATCCCACTTCCTATGGCAGAGCCCTACCTTCCAAATGTTCTGTAACCTTCCAAAACAGTTGGGGGTTAAATGTTTGAATGTGTGTGTGGGGGGAGCACTTTGCATCCAAACCACAACATATATGTTCATAGATGTGAAGAAACTACCAGGCATCAGACTTGGGTGACATGGGCAATGCTGGATTCTTAGAAGTAGAACCTACTTGGTGAGGATGATAATTAGTCCAGTTTAGGACATTTGGAGCAGGTAAGTGGCCAGTCCAGTTGATGGTTATGCTAGTCTGAATAAGAATGGCTCTCACAGGTTCATATATTTGAATGTTTATTCATCAGGAAGTGGCACTATTTGAAAAGGATTAAGCGGTGTGTGGCCTTGTTATAAGAAGTGTGTTATTGGGTCAGTGGGGCTGGACTTGGAGGTTTCAAAAGCTCACGCCAGGCCCAGTGTCACTCTCTCTTCTTGATGCTTCTGGATGCAGATGTATAACTAACTCTCAGCTACTTCTCCAGCATTATATATGCCTGCAATGCCACCATGCTTCTGCCATGAGGATAGTGGACTACACTTCTAAAACTGTAAACACACTCCAATTAAATGTTTTCTTTTATAAGAGTTGCCTTAGTTATGGTGTCTCTTCATAGCAATAGAACAGTGCCTAAGACAGAAGTTGGTACCAGGTACTGGGGTGTTGCTATGACAGGCCTGACCATGCTGCTTGTTGGTGGAATGTGGACTTTGGAATTTTGATTTAAGAAAGCAGTTGAATGCTTTAAGTGGGGCATAATGGGCCATCCTAGTAGGAACATGGAAAACAGTGGTGCTGAGAGCAATGTAAATTGTGATGGCTCAGCTCAAGAGGTTTCAGAGTATTAACAAGTTAGCCTAGAGACTGTTCTTATGATATTTTTTGTGAAGAATGTAGTACTTTCTTCCCTTGTCCACAAAAGTATGCTTAGGGCTAAACTGAAGAGTTTTAAATGAATGGCATTGTCAGAAGTGACTTCAAGTCATACTCGTATTGACTGTATTGTGTAGTCAATAGTGTTCACTCTTATGCAGATATATAATAAAAAAAGCTGCAAAAGGAAAATTACAAAATATATAGTTTGAGGAGAAAAGGAGGACCAGGAAATGGAATTTTGGAGCCAAGTCCAGTGCTCAAGGAAATAAAAGGTTTAAAGATGCTAAATGGAATAAAGGGAGTGGTAATCTCAGGGCAAGACCCTATTAAGTTGAGCTTCCAAAAAATTAAAAAGAATTAAGGAAAAGCTTAAGCAGTGAAGGAAACCATCAAAAATAGAAAGCTGATGAAAATGTATTTGAAAGAGGGGCCAAATTCCATCCCTAGCAAGCAGTGGAACTTGGCAGCTTAGGTCGTGAGGTTCTGTCTTTTTTT
>LOEQ01002657.1:53272-66158 GCA_001685075.1 Bramus lutescens | reverse complement strand
GGTTGCTGGGAATTGAACTCAGGACCTCTGGAAGAGCAGGCAGTGCTCTTAACGTCTGAGCCATCTCTCCAGCCCCAGCCAGAACTCTTACGAAGTACAATGGAAACCACGGAACTCAGGGGCAGCAGATGAGGACGAAGTATGGGGTTTTGTGTCAGTTTCTATTTTGCTTTTCTGTTGTGAATTTGAAGGACAGTAAGGGTTCTGATACTGTACTCATTTCTCTATTTCCTGTGAGTGCGGAAGTGTGTGGGAGGAAGAAGGGAGGTATGGACCAGGGTGACACAGGGGCCCTTTGTTAACTCGCTTCCAACTACAAAGCCTGTGCTAAAGAGCTTCAGTGTCATTTTCAGTTCTGTTGTATTTAAGGTTTTTTCTAAATCATCTCTGGAAAGAAGATGAAAACTGGGTAGTTTTATGTTAAATTAAATTTCTGTCTAAGAATATGCAGTATATTCTCTGGAGATATTACATTTTTTGACATCACAGTGATTACCAAAAATATAATAATAGAATAAAATCGATCACCAGCCAACACTAAAGATTCTTCTAAGCTCTTGCACAAAATGCAATTAGTGTGGATTGATTTACTGTTACTTATCGTGATGAGTTAATTGCCTCAAGGTAAGCTGGCTTTGATCTTGTGGTACCCATGATTTTAAAATATTTATTCTTTTAAATTGTTTAATTTGTCTCTGGCCTTATTTGAAAACTGAGATAGCTCTATGCTTATTAATTGATATGAAGATCTGACTCTTGCTCTTTGGATCTTTACCCTGGAATCGGTTTTGTAAGTGCCGTGTTATTGACCCTTGGTAGAGCTGACCTTTGGGTCATAGAATTCTCAAAAGAGATAGGAGCGTTAGAAAAACCTTTCACTCTGGGCTTGGTAAACTTGTCTTCAACTGCTGTGAGATAATGCTCTTTCACACTGTAAAGAACACCCAACTTTCAGAATGGCTAGGACAGAAAAACAACAGCAAAAACAACAACAAAACTTATACCATGCAAAATCTGCCTGCATTATAAGAAATGAATGGTATTTTCATTTATGCTTGTATTCTGTAAGCCTCAGAGTGACTTAGATATCTTTGGGACAAATATCTCTGAGGGCTGTTCACCAGGAATAAGAGTCCAGGAAAACCTCTACCCTTCCTTGTGCTTTTCTTTGTAATATACATGTTTTTCTGTGTCTGTCTGCTTCTGCCCCCTTGTCGACCTTGTCTGTCTTCTCTGAAATTCTATAGGCTATCAAAACTGTATACATGTAGGTGTGGGGTTGGCAGAATTGGCCCTCACTTTTGGCAGTACTCACAGGGAAAACAGGGACCCCCCATGACTGCAAATGCCAACCAACTGCCAGCCCCTTAGCCTCAGCCTCCACTCCTCTAGGCAGACCCAGTGCAGTCAACATCAACCTGTCCTCCCTCCCATGCTCAGCTTATCTCTGCTCTGTCACACTTCCAGATGGCCACATTGGTCTCACCTCCTTCAGGTCTTTGTTTTTGTAGGTTTAATGACATCTGGCAAATGCTATAGTCCCTTCTTTTGATGCTAAGATGTAAGTTTTTGCATGAGGCATTGAGTTCACTTTTTGTTCTGTGACATGCAGGCAGCACCTTCTGGGGAATGTGAGTACACTGTTGGCACATCTTACATCTATTTTTACACAGGGTCTCACCTAGGCCTGGATGGCCTCAAACTCATTATGTAGATGAAGATGACCTTAAACTCCTAATCCTCCTGCATCCACCATCCACGTACTGGGATTACAGGTGCTGGGCACTAAGCCCCTGTTATGCGGTGCTAGGTATGGAGGCCAGGATTCTGTGCATGACAGGCAAGCACTCTGGCAGATAGGCCACATTCCTAACCCTTGTCTTCAGGTCTCTAGGGTGACAGATTCATCCTGGCAGGCTTCTAGGTGGAGTAAGATTCTGAGCTGCTTTAATAGCTCAGAACCACAAAGGGCCAGAGTCCCATTCACCTTCAATCATGGGGCATTGCTCGGTTCATTCTTATTTCATGGGTAGCTTTGAGCCCTGAGTTTGTCCTCCTCACAGTAGTGAGAACTCTGAGACTAAAATGGGATGAAGCATGTGTGAGCACTTTGGAATAAGAGGCTCTGCAACTGCCTTGCTCTAGCTTTAGTGAGTAAGGCCTTGGTTAGTGTCAAGGCCCAGAGAGGGGATGTAGCCAGTGCCAAGGGCCTGCTTTTCAGCAAAGAGGAACTAAATATTGGTAAATGTGTTGTTTTCTTTGGTTGGGTCCCATAAGCCTTGTTTCATCATTATGTAATGTTAAGGAATATCAAAGGAGATTCCCGTGCAAAGGCTCATGTTTAGTCCATTCACCTGTGTTCTTTGGAAATATAGGAAAATATGATTAATACCGCTCTTATTTTTGCATCAGTGTTAACCCTGTCTGATATGCAGTGTGGAGTCAGTGGGAACACGCTGGTGATTAACAGGCAGTCCAGACAGGGGCTGTCCAGAGTCAGGTCACCAAGGTGGGAGTGGGAAGGGAAGGGAAGGGATAGAAGTGGCTGATTGGGCCACCAGTACTCCAGGTGTTAGAAATGCCTTTGTTGGAAAGACATCACATTGATGCTGTGATTTCAAACCCAGAGGCATCTGTCAAATGAAAATCTCAGTGCAGTGGGAAGGTTGCAGAAGTCACCCAGCTGATGCAGCAGCAGGAGAGAGTGTTGCTGAAGTCACACTTATTTGCCATAGCCTTGATTGATCTGTGCACCAGCTGCCCAGGGGGGAGGGCCTGAGGTTTGGAGTCTGGCCCTAGGCCAAAGCCTGGTTTGCTGGTGACTATCTGAGAACCCTCTGCAGCAGCCTTTCCTTTCCAGGCCCTCATCTGCAAATGTGCATATTATTTTTTTCACCCCAGGCAGGCAAGAGAGACTTAGTGGCCCCTCTGCCTGCTTTCTTTCTGTTACCATCAGTGGATTTGAGTCTCCTTCATCTCCTCTTCTGTCACTGTAGACATAAACAGGGAGGTCCTCAAATTCCAAGGGCAGATTTTCAGGTAAAAGGAATGCCATGTTGCTTTAGATGAGGCCATTTGCACCAAAGATATCTATCTGAGCCACCAGTGAGAGTCACACAGGTGTACACTGTACAGGGAGCCTTTCCCTCACAGCCCACCTCCTTTATCTCATCCTCCCATTTCCTCCCATCACCCTAGATAGTTTCAGTCCCGCTTTCATGTCACATATATGTCCATGACGTTTGTTTTGAGCTTCGCTCCTTTACTCGGCTGCATATTGATGAGACAGAACAGGGTTCTTGCTCCTGGTTCTGATACTCTCACTTCTTTGCAGTAGCCAAGCCTATTGGCTGCTGAGTTCAGTCCTGATCAGCCCATCAGCATAGATGAGTATGCTTTGATGTGCACTCCATGGAGGGGCTGCAGGCCTGGGGGTTGGGGATGAAGGTGGACATGCTGATTGAAGTTGTCTACAGCCATGCAGGGTTGCTTCTGCTTTCCCGGGTGCCAGACCCCAATGAGAAGGAGAACTTGCTCTTTCTAGAAAGTTGAAAAGGTTTCTGAAGCATAGTGTGTGAACCTAGGGTGTGTGTTTATGTTGGTTGGATTACCCATAAGTGACCAGGTTGCTCTGCCTGTGGCTCTATGAGCTGTCAACACATGTGCTTTGATGCCTGAGTCCCCCAGCTTCTCTGGGTGACACATGCACAGGGTGTGCTGACTGTGGGATCTGCAAGCAGCAGCAGCACCTGGATGCTTTGTCAGTCCATATCTTGGTGTGAAGAGTCTTTCATTGCCCTGCTAGGCATGCTGTGGTCTCTGTACATGTTCATTTCCATGGTTGTCACGGCCACAAGTTTTCTTCCTCTTCCCTACCTGTCTTCCTTACTTCTTCCCTAGTAAACAACCACTCAACTATTTCTTCATTTTTCTTGTTTGTTTTAAAACTGTGTGTCATTTTGGGTTATATGCTGCAAACTCAGCCTCTCATTCTATGACTTCCACTTTACAGTGTCTTTACAGGTCTTTAATGACTTTTAAGAAGACATTTAAAATGGATTCTCAGGTTTCGGGGTTCTCATTTTAGGATTCTTGGCTGGCCATCACATGAATTATTAACTGACTATTATAGGCATCTGGCTACTGAGTCCCCCAAACCTTGGCTGCAGAGAAACGTAGGTGTTCTGATGTGAACCCTGTTAGCAGAAGGTTGGAGGCCTGGGGTAGGGTCAGGTGGACGTGCTGATTTCAGTTTCCTGGTGAGAAGGAAACTGGTTCTTCTGAGGAAAGTTGGGAGGTTTTGTGACAGGCAAGTAGGTGATGTTATATAGTGAGTTGACAAACTCGAGGAGTGAGTGTAAACTTGTGTGGTGAGTGTGTCCACTATCAGACACAAGACAGGCACAAGATAGCACATGTACTGTTAGTAACTCGTGAATGAAAAAATGTTGGACCCATCAATTTTGGCTTTAATCTGTGAAGCAAAATCTCTTTCACAGCAGAAGTGAAGTCATTCACTTCAGTAGGTGTAGTTTTGCTGGCTTGTTGTTATTGCCTGTATGTGTTTCCCATTTCCTGGGGTGACAGGGGGTGTGAAGATGCAAAGTCAATGGCATAGACTTTGGGAGATTCCAGTGCAGAAGCTCTGTATTGTAAAAAGGTTGGCTTTTTTTTTTTTAATGGGGTTAGGGAAATTAATCTGCCGCAGGAATGTTTCTGATTGGTCTGTTTGAAACTGGTGGTCACTGCTGGTGTGTTGTAATTGGTTAGGTGCCTTTTGGTCCATTGACAGGTTGTCTTGGCCAATTTTGCTTACTCATTGTGCTTGCTTGTGCATGAGCTATTGCCCTGCCTCAAGTAGGGATTGTCTTCGGTAGGGATNGTTTCTGATTGGTCTGTTTGAAACTGGTGGTCACTGCTGGTGTGTTGTAATTGGTTAGGTGCCTTTTGGTCCATTGACAGGTTGTCTTGGCCAATTTTGCTTACTCATTGTGCTTGCTTGTGCATGAGCTATTGCCCTGCCTCAAGTAGGGATTGTCTTCGGTAGGGATGGGAAGTATCTTTAGAGAATTTGATCCTGTGATTTATCTTGGTGGATGAGGTTTGATGCTTTGCCTGGAGTGAGTGGGTCAGCGCTATATAGACCACCAGACTGCTATGGTTAACAGAGTGGCTAACTCTGTCCGATTTTTCAGGACACAAGATATCACAATACACTGTGGACAAGGACCTGACTCTCTCAGCATTTGCCTCAAGCTCATGTGGGGCCTTGTACTTGCTTTTCTCACCAGATGCTGTAACTGCTTTGTCACAGGAGACTCTGAGGGGGTCATCTGGGGCTGTGCCTGCCCACCTCTCTCTTAGGAAGCTCTGAGCAGGAGAAAGTGGGGGAACTTATAATGAGAGAGATGGATGAGAAACAGTGGTGTGGTCCAGACATGGCCATGAAGATCAGGACAAAGTGACAGTAACAAAGGATGTGATGTGACTGCATCATCCCAGTGTTTGGGGGTGACTGTGGAGAGGAATACAGGCAGAGCTGCCTGCAGACATGGAGTAGGCAGGCCTGCAAAGAAGAAACAGCCCTCTCTTCCCCCCAGAGTGCAGCAGGGAGCCACAGTTTGAGCAGAGGTATATGGGTCCGTATGTTCCAGCCCCATCCTAGCTCCTGTTTTCTCTTCTGCACTGTGCCCATTGCATTCTCTGCCCCCATCACTATTTCTGCAGGGCTTCTTTCCTAGTAGCCTTAGGCTTGATATTTCTGATTGGGTGTAGGCAGCTGAAGAAATCAGTAGGATGTCATGGATTGTGTTGTGCACAATTTTGCTAGAACAGGTAAAAATGTGGCTGTCTTCTTGACATTCAATTTTTCTGATGCCACAAAAAACAAGGCTCTGTTCTAGCTGTGTAACTGCTGTGAAATTGTTCTCTTGTTGCTGCTGTTAATTTTCCATTTCTTTCCTGTCATCTCTTCTATAACATATTGACTTTGGAAATAATGGTGGTGACAGCTAACACAGGAAATGCTTATCATGTGTTGTATGCTGTATTTATAGTATCTTACTCCATGCTTACAGGATCCAATGTTATATCCATTTGATAGATGAGAAAAGAGGGGCATAAAAAGGTCAAGAAGCTTTCCTACAGCACCTGGTGATGAAATGGCACAGCTTAGACTTGTGTCTGCATGGGGTTAAGAGGTTTTTCTTAGGCTTTGCAGAGATTGTGTGTGTGTGTGTGTGTGTGTGTGTTATTGTTTTGTTTTCGAGACTTATTGTATAGTCCAGGTTTGCCTCAAACTCATGATTCTCCTGCCTCAGCGTCTTGATTGTTGGTATTAAAGTTATACCCCATCATGCCTGGTTTTCAAATGTCTTCTTGTTCTTAGTGTATTTTAAACTCTTACATTACTCTAGCACAGTTCTTTTTCCTTGCTTGTAGGTAGTTTTGGCTGTGTAAGGCAATGTGTTCTCTGAATTCCTTGGGCATGCTTAGTTGAATTCATTGGTCAAAGATTTTAGAGTCACCTCAACATGTATCTATGTCAGCATTTGCTCTTACAGATGTCTCCTCCTGCGTGACTTTAGGTATGTCATATAACCATCTTTAATTTCAGTTAACTTTCTAAGTGACAAGGAAGAGAGGGTGGGAGGGAGGGAGGAAAGAAAAAAGGAAGGAGGTAAGCAACCATTTCCAGATTGTTGTGAGGCCAATAAAGTACATGGACAGTATCTCTACTATATACGTATGTATTATACACATAATGTCTGCGCTTTAGTGGTCCTCATGATGTGGAGGCTTTGTGAGTGCAGGTCTCCGAGCTTGAGCAAGGAGCATGTTGCTGTAGCAGTAGGGATTACCTCCTGAGCTCACCTCAGTGACAAAACATCTCATAAATCCAAGTCTAGAATCTGTGGGACAGGGTAGCTCAGATACTGAGGTGAGAACCAGGCAAAGGATGTGGGCATGGTGATGACCTTATGGTGATGACCCTGCTGTAATCTCACCCATGATTCTGACCATAATACTTTGGCAAATAATAGCTTATTTATGCACCTATGTAAGCATTTTATTAAAAAGGATATGTTACCTCAGTTGGTTGTATATTTTAGTGGATCTGGTCCTGAACCTGATATATAGTGCCATACTTCTACAAAAAAAAAAAAAAAACACAACAAAACCCAAGAAACAAGAAAAAAAACACTGGAGCAATTTTTCTATTCTTTTCCCTTCCCTTCTCCCACCTTTCTTCTTTTCTTCTTATCTCATAGCTGTTCTCTTGCCCCTGCTGACTATGGGGTAGATGGAGACTACCTAGTGACTGGCTGTATGCAAATTTGAGCTATGAGATTTCTCTCTGGGCACTGTGGAGAGGTCCTGGCAGAGTGGGTTCTCCTGGTTAGAACATGATGCCTGAGCATAACCTGGAGCCTGTAAGAGCTAGGCCCTCTCTTCTTTGGCATCATTCAACACCAGACACATTTTTGTCACCCAAAAACTGTGATTCTAGACAAAAGATTAATGGATGTTTAATTGGGAGCCTACATGACAAAACTGAACTTAGTTGATGGCTAAATAGACTGTGAAGATGCTGTGACCTGAAAACAACTTCTGTGGTCTGATTCTCCCACCATCAGAAGAGTACCAGCTCTTCTCTGACTGCCCATCACTGTGGAAGTGTCTTGAGTGGCTTGTGGTGTACCTCATCAGTCCAGCCCCCGGCACCAGGAAAATAGCAAACTCAAACTCTTTTTACTTCTGTTTAAAGGAATGTTTCACAGGCGTAAGTCGCCATCAGTGTGTACAGAGATGTTGCGATGATGTGGGAGGGATACTTTGGAGCCTTCATTTATGGTGGGAGGATTATGGTGCTTGGTGAGAGGCAGGCCTCTCTGCCATAGGAAGAACAGATATTCTCTAGGATGGAAAGGAGAGGAATGTTCTCTTCATAGAGAGTTGGTAGGGCTATCTACCAGGAGGTTTTCAAGCCTCAGATGACCAACTTAGCAAACGTGGGCATTGTTCAGCCTTAGCATTGAGGGGCTTGTTTGTACAGTTCCCCACAAACACCAGCATCTTCATGCGCTCAAGTTCTTTTTGTAAAATGTTCCAGGCTGTGTATGTGACCCAGGCACATCACAAATACTCTGTCTCTAGGTTAGCTTTCCAAACCTAGCACAGTGTGATAATTTAAATAGTTGTTACAGAGATCTGCACATGCTCAGGACAGACATATTTTAAGAACTTAAAGGAATTTTGAGAGTTTAAAAGAACTTTGGATCCTTGGTTGAATCCCCAGAAATGGAATTGTGGATATAAAGGGCTGACAGTGTTGTGTAAATGATTAAGCACAAATGTCCCGAGGCTTGCTGCATTTCATACTGCTCAAATTACAGTCCTATTCTGCTTTTGTGATATCTTTCCAACCTTGGCAGGTGAGCAGAAGTTTTTCCTCCATTTAATAGGGAATTAAAATTGACAGAGAGAAGGGTAAAGCCAGGCAGGATGTGGAGGTATGATTTTGTAATCCCAGCAGTGGGGAGGTGGAACTCTGTGGATCCCTGAGTCTTAGCCAGCCTAGCCTAATTGGCAGACCAATGATTAACAAAACAAGATGGTGGCTCCTGAGGAGCAACACCTGAGGTTGACCTTTGACCTCCACCCGTACACCAGATGCACCTACATACAAATTAATATGCACACACTCCAGAGTGGCAGTGTGCACTCCCCCAAATAAATGACTGGGGTTGTCATAACTCTGGTGGATCTAATATCTGAGCCCACCTCTTAATTTCTGGTTCATTCATGGTTTTACTTCATTTATGTACACAATGATAATGTCATTGTGACGGTCCCACTATAGTGTGAAGGTCTAATAATGCTGCTTCTAATAACATATCTTGCACCAACTAGTCCACGTGGTACAGGTTGCTACAGCAACATTGTCTTTTCCTGCATTTACCAGGATGTCAATCAAATAAATGTTTTATCTTCTGTTTCTTTTTTCTAGGTCTATGTCATCCAGAATGTCAAACTTAGGCTATAAAATTCTGCTTCAGTCTCCCAGATTTCCCACACTAGAGGCATCTGATATTGTCATCCTCTGCATAGATGTTGACCATCTCAAAGGGGAAGGTTCACATTTTGCTCTCTGAGCCTTAGGGGATATGTCCCCCACCGGAATGCAGGACTTGTCTGTACTAATTTGACTTTTCCTGATAAAAATCCATGAACTTAGGGAGTCCCTGCCTTACAAATCAGTTGCACATTTTTTCCAACCTGCACTGTGGGTCATGAACAGACACCTTCTAAGAATTGGCTCATGATCCAGAACTCACTCCTGTCCCATGTCACCTCAGCAGCTTGCTGAATTCAGCTTTAGTTTTCACCTTGCTACTGAAACTCTTCAATGAGCTCACCAGAGCTGCCTTCTCTGGGTCTGGTTGTGAACTCTGGTGAGGCCGTTTCTAATTGGGTTCTAAGTGTACTTGAGTCTGCTGTCTCCCCATGCTGAGGATGGCAACCATGGACTCCACAAATCCAGAAGCTTCTGATTCCTCTGCCTGAGCTCCCTCTGTGCAGCCCTTCTTCCTGTCCATCATGCTGGGTCACCAGAGTAATACAGAACTCTTGTCACCGCCACATTCAGTCATAGAGCATCTTCCAAGAGCCCATGCCCAGCTACACACCTATACCACAGAAGGTTTTGTGTTTTAGATTTATGACTCTATCTCATCTCTAGTCCAGGGGTCTAGACTTCCTAGTGTTACCTCTGTAAGACTGGTATTTTTCTCTTCTTTGATCTGAACTAGACACATGGATGACAGCTGTACTCTGAGTTTTAGCCTCTTCCTTCCCACAGACTGCTTCAACCATTGGGTCCATCTGCCTTCTCTTTTCCTCCTCTCTAACTGCTCACTGTCTTTCCTGGGTGTTTGTTCCCCTGACTCACTCTTGTTTCTTTCAGTGTAGTTTCCAGAGCAACAGTTTCAAATGTGAACAGAATGTCTACAGTTTAAATACAGGTATATGACAAAGTTAAAAACCATACCATATTCTAGTGCTTTCCTCGCTAAGTAAGCAAGTATTACGAAGTTATTATTTTTGGAATGCTAGCATTTGCACATACATCAAGAAAGACGCTGATATTCTTTTTTGCTCACATGGGACTGTCACTTTCTTCCCTGACACCTAATGTTGACTCCTAGAGCCTAATATTACTGTTTCCACAGAGCACACTTTAACAGTTGGTGTGTGTATGTCTGTGTGTCTCTGTGTGTGTTTGCACGTGTGCACACATTTATGCAGCATAGTGAAAATCAGCAGGGGCCATAGTCTTTCCAAGTCTACCATGGCTATTAATTGATGGTTAACTCTAGGCTGGCTCCTATCTATGATATCTTAGAATGCCGGCCTGAATCTCTCCCAAAAGAACTGTGAGGAAGATAGATGCCCAGATGGCCAATGAAAAAACTAAATCATTTCGTTGTGATTACCTCTGCCTAGGGCTCCAAAACAGTGTGGATTAGGAGACTGGGACACTTTGGGCAAGTGCCTAAATCACTCTGTGCCTCCATTTGTTTATCAGTGAAATGGGAACAATAATTGCGCCATATAAAATTGAGAGGCTTAGGGGAATGAGTCCATGAAAGCACAGCTACCTAGCATATGGTAGCTCAGGAAATAGATGAAACAGCTTAGTTATGATGTTAGATCTCAGAAAGCTGGTTAAGTAACTCCAGTGCAACTGAACAGAAGCTGTGACTGATAGCTCCATATCTTTTTTTTCCAATCCCTATCTTTTGAACCACAGTAAGAACTTTAGGCTTTTCTCCAAGTGAACTGTGTGGATGCCACGAGTTATATCTTCCTAACTCTTGGTGGGATTCTGTTCTGAAGGCTCAGAATAAATAATTTTGCTTTTGAGGTCCAGCGCCATTTGCTATTTGCGAGTATCTGTTGTATGAACCAAGTTTTATGATTTAGTTTGCCTAGGTAGCATTTAATCTTTGGAAACTCATATATATTCAGGGAATCACAAGGCTGCCTTCATTCATCATTGGATCTCCAGATCAGAGAACAGTGTCTCACTCACAGTAGGAGGTCAGAAAATAGATACTTTGGATATGAATTTTAGGACCTGATGTATCAATAACACAGCCAGAGTGACTTAGCTATGGTTTGCCTGCCTTCCCGCCTACCATAGCACCTGAAGGATTGTCAGATTGACACTACCAAGGCTTCTCAGCTTAGACCTGATTTGCCAGAAAGGTCCAGGTGGGACTCTGTGAATGTAGTTTAGGACAGAGGACCCCATCAAGGTTTTTCATGGAATGATAGAAAGGGTTTAAGGAACAGAGTTGAGCCCAGGGAAGGGAATCGTTACCTTTCTGGTCCCAGAACAGATCACCTGAGAGACATCTACTCAGCCCAGTACTGAGCTCCCTGTATAATGCTAACCTGATAGCCTCGATCTGCATGGGATGGTGTGGCAGAATTCTCCACCACGCTTTCCAATGTCAAAGATTGACATGTTAAAAATCTGTAGCTTGGGATCTGAGCCCTCCTTTGGCCTCATCTGTACCTTTTCTTTCCTCATGGCATACCTGTTTGCCATTTTTATTCTCATTAGAAATTCTTCCAAGGTGCCTGCATGGGAACTGAAAAGCATTGAAATTCTTATGTGGCAGTTTATCTGCTTTGCCACATGAAGGGAGGATGGACTTGGCTCTACAGTCAGAATTCGGTTTGTAGGACCATTCTTACTTTAATTGTTCCTGTCTTTCTCGGCTGTTTCTCACTGACCACCATGTATACAATATAACATTCTCAGTTTTCTGATGTCTGTGTACATGCTAGCATTCCAAAAATAATAAATTCATAATGTTTGCTTATTTAGAGAGGAAAGCTCTTGAATACTGTGTGGCTTTTAACTTTGTACTAGTCCTTTATTGGAATTTTAGTCCTTTTACCCCTGTGTAGTTGATAGATGAGAAACCCCTACAAGTTTTGCCTTTGTTGAAGGTTCCTGTGGACGAAACCACAAGGGTTCTGCAAAGAACTGATTGTAAAAATGTAGCCCTGCATGGGACAGCACTAAGTATTTTATGTCCCAGGATGTTTTGACGTAGGTGTTCTCTGGGGACTTTTTGAAGATTCATTGTCTTTCTTTGGGAGAATGGCCTTCCTGGGGTATGACATTTCTCTTAAGAGGATTTGGGAGGGAGATATTGTTCAATGGTAGAGTGTTTATCTACCAGTGCAAGGCTCTAAGTGTCAATCTCTGGTGCTAAAATCAATACAATTGGAATGGCATCCTTCTCTCCACTGGGTGGCAGGTGGAGAGGGGCAGGGACAGATTCTAGGGGCTAGGTAGCAGAAGTTGTTGAGTGGTAAAAGTGGCTGTGGTGAGCGCCAGCTTTTTGTCTGAATGATTAGCAGATTATGTAGCAAGATAGGAATCTGCAGTTGCTTTGAGTTATGCTTGCAGCATATCACTGTGGAGAAAACTGGAAGGCAGATAGATATTCCTACTGGGGGAAAGAGGAGGGGTCACACTGAGTGTTCACATCCAGCCATCAATGGTGGCTAGAAACCAGAGAGAGTCAGTGCTGAACATCAGGGTAAAAAATCTGATCTTGTCAGTTAGTGCAGAGGCCAGCAGCAGTAGCAGCTGGCAATAGCAGTAATGCAATGTCCTTTTATACCAGGAGGTGGCCTCATCTGATAGATGTGGAACATGGGGTCTGACAAGACAATGTTGGCCAAATCTTTGGCAACTGTTTTCCCAGGAGTCTGTAGAGCCCTAAGTGGGAAGGGAAGGAGTAGAAGGCATGGACAGAAACTGTTTTGAAGGAGTGGTTGGGTGTATAGTAAGGAGAAAGAA
>LOEQ01002657.1:27251-53204 GCA_001685075.1 Bramus lutescens | reverse complement strand
ATCCATCCATCCATCCATCCATCCATCCATCCATCCTCTCTGCCTCTCTATGGGAAGGCTTGGACACATATATACCTGGGAGGAATAAGCCATTGCTAGAGGCTGTGGATGCTTCAGATCAGAGCGGTCATCTCCCCTGCTGGTTGGTGCTCTCCACATTCAATCAGTCCTGTAACTGCTTCAGTATGTCTGCATAATAATGGTGAAAAGATGGATGAATTTGTCAGTTACATAGTCAAGGTGGTCATAATAGACACAGTGATGTGCCGGCTTCTGTGTGTGCAAGAGAGTTGTAAAATTGCTATTAAAAATAAAGCTGTAGGGAACACTCAGCACAGCGTCTCAGCTGTTGGTTTGTGTTCCACCCTTTCATCCAGAGCATAGCCTAAGAAGGTAGCTATTATCCTCAGGTTTTCTGATGAAGAATAGCTCAGAGACATTTTGCTAATTGTCTGAGGTTCCACTGCAGGTGAGTTTCACCTGTGAGGTGAAACTCATGCTTCATCTGGGCACCTCCTGCAACATCCAGAGTATTGATGCCATCTTGCTGGCCCATGAACATCTATTACTGCCTGGCCAAAACGCTGGTATTCTTCTTTCTCTTGCTGCCCAGCCAGAAAGCTGGTGTTGCTAGATGGGTCCAAGTGCCAAACAGGATTCCTGCTACTCTTTGTCTGAACTACACAGTGCCTTGACACAGGAAGACACTTTAGTATGAGAAAGAGCCTGGCACATGGCAATGATCCATAGCTATTTTGAGGCTGATGTGAAGGTCTTCCTGAGGGACTTGATTGGCATTCCTTTCCTTCCTCTCATGAGTTTCTGGAAGCAATATACAAGAGGCCAGACAAGGCTGTGGACCCAGCTGTGACTTTATTCTGTAAGTGCCTCCTCTATACTAGGTCAGGCTGCAATGGCTTTTGCCAGCTACACTTCCCCACAGCCTGGCACTATGTGTTGTCACAGATGCAGACAGGGAAATATCACTAAGGAAGTTGTTTAGATGAAGGAACAAGAGTATCAATGATTTGATTGTAATAGGAACTGCTTTTAATGACACCCACTTACAACTGTGATTGGTTAGAATATTGCTATTTTATTTATCTTCTTTGGTGCCAGAAGTGGACAAAAAGAGAAATCATAACATAAGGGCAGCAGGCTTCATTAGTGGAATCCCTGGGTCCTTCCTTGCCCTGGCCACTTGGGGTTGTACGGAAGCAGGATGTGTTAGTTGGTTTTGATGTCAACTTGCAAGCTAGAGTCGTGGGGCAAGAGGGAACCTCAGTTGAGAAAGTTCCCCACCAGATTGCCTTATGGGCAAGCCTGGAGAGCATTTTATTGATTGATGTAGGTGGACAGGAGGAAGCATCCCCTGGGTGATGGTCCTGAATGGTATAAAAAAGCAGGCTGAGCAATCTACAGGAAGCAAACTAGTAAGCAGCACTCCTCAAACGGCCTCTGCTTAAGTTCCTGCCCCTAAGTTCCTACCTTGAGTTTCTACCCTGACTTCCCTTCATGATGAACTGTGAACAGGGCACGTAAGCTGAAATAAGTCCTTTCCTCCCCAAGTTGCTTTTGGTCTTGGTATTTTATCACAGCACTAGAAACCCTAACTAGGACCAGCCATTCCCCAGTGACAGAATCTCTTGGGCCTGCTCATTTGCAGGCATGCTGGTGTCATATGCTCACCAGAGGCACTCTTGGGGAAGTGGCACTCCTGTTTGCCAAGGTTCACCTTTTCTGTTCTTGTTCCCCCAGCCTTTCCGCTGTGCCCATTGTCACTACTCATGTAACATCTCTGGCTCCCTGAAGCGACACTACAACAGGAAGCACCCCAATGAGGAGTATGCCAACGTGGGCAGCAGGGAGCTTGCAACTGAAGCACTCATCCAGCAAGGTAGGTGAGGGGCCCAGGCCTGTTGAGAAGCTCTGCTGTCTGCTAGACTTTAACAACTCACTTCTAAGCCATCAACCTGGCATTACATTACTTCTTCCTCTTTGTTGGTGTGCCATCACCGTCCTCATTATTCACCAGAAAACACAAGTCAGAATTACAATCATTACACCCATTATATGGTAATCTAAAAGGTGGTGGTAAAACGTTACCCACAATCTCTGATACCTACAATGGTATCCATCAATACTGTTGTCTACTCTGTCTACACATACTGTTTGCAGAGTAGAAATTTTAGGCCTTATTTTCTTCATTCAGCATTATAGACAAGACCATTTTTTGTTATACTTTGCTACAGTCTTTGGCTTTGTAATTCTAACTCTTGGGGACTCTTGGCAATGCTACAGCATTGCATATAGGAGCTTAAAAGTTCTGTTGCCGCAAAGTATGGAGTTTCTACTTTTTTTTCTCCTTTTAATTATTATTATTCCTTATACATATAAAAGAACAGGCATGAATACAACCTTCAGAATCATCTAGTAATGCTTATATGTATATGTTTCTAGGGCTGACCACTTATTGACTATTAGATAATCAACTAGGGGGATCATCTCCCTGGAAGACTAATTTTCCCTCTCTCAAGAGTTGTTAACTGCTTTTTGCTCTTCATCCATACTCTAGGCCTTGTGAGACCCCCCCCATCTATCTTGGGATGTCAACTGATGTTAGAATTGTTCAGATCTTGGGTAGACAGCCGTGATGTTGAGATTTCATGGGCATAGCTTCTCTCACATAGCTAGAAGGAGTGATCTCACAGAACACAACACTTCATGGTCCTTTGGCTCTTACAGTCTTTATTCCCCCTCTTCCTTGATGTTAAAGAAGAAGACACCATGAACTCCAGAGAGGGGGCTAGACATGGAGTGGGAGGGGGAAATGATGTAATTATATCTTAATTAGATTTAAAAATAAAATTATAACCAATGTTACTATAGATATATTTAGTAGTTGATCTTTGTGGGAACGGGGTATAGAAAAACACATTTTGAATACACAGATGCCTTAGCCATCCTGACAAATATTTTAAGCATTTATTGATAATTATTGAAAACTTCTGATAGTATTAAAAAGTTTCAGAGTTTTTCTTTTGGAGGTTTGATTGAAAAGAAATAACCACACATTACCTGTGAAGAGGGCATGCGGCACATGCTGTTTCCACCTAGGGAAGTATGGCTGCGTTTGTGTCTCTGTTCCAGTAACTCAGCTAAGACTGACTGCAAAGTATGCTGCTTCAGTCACTACTTTTTATTAACTGGTGACTATGTGGAACCGAGGGGCTTTTAGAAACCCCTCTGGCTAGCAGATGGAGGCCTGAGGGCTGTGTTGTANGTCAGAACGAGGCATCACTTGCTGAGTTGCCTAGAGATGCATCTCCATGTAACACGAATGGATTGTCTGTATCCAGCAGCATCCAGTGACAGAGCAGAACAGGAATAGATGAGCAAGCTGGACTCAGATCATTTCAGAGCCATCCCTCAGAGAGGTATTGGAGTGCAAGAGAGAAAATGGCCCTTGTGTTTTCCTCAGGAGAAGTTTTATGGCTCTAGGAGCAGGATGGTGCAGCAGAAAGGGAGGATCTTGGCTCAAATCTGTTTCCTTTCCTTGAACCATGCTGTCTTAGGCAAGTCACCTAGCCTGAACTTGCTGGACTTCTTAACTACTGAGAAACATCTGCCATGAGGGTGGAGAGGATGCTGTTCAGTGGCATCTGGCTTGAAACACTTTTGTTCTTAGATTTGCTTTTCTTTTCTGAAAATATCTAAAACTTCTGGAACCATTGCTTGGGGCCTTCCCTTTCTGTGCTGCGGATGGGACCCAAGGCCTTGGACGTGCCAGGTGAGCACCTTACCACCGAGCTGCACGACTAGCCTCCATTGCATTATTTTTCACGATAGTCATCATGTCCAGGAATCACAAAGGAGGATGGATTTGACTTAGAGTCACCGTAAATAATGAGTGAGAAGCTGGGGCTTAGTTTTCACATCCTTCACACTCTTGAATTTGATTGGCAGAAAATAGATGTTCAGTATGGCTGGTGGGACAGGCCCTTGTATCTGACTGATGAGGCTATCACTGCTTTTAGGCTTTCATCACTGCTTTGCAAAAGCTGTGCTGAGCTTGAACTATTTTATTCCCCAAGTTTTCTGTTAACTTTCTAAGGCTCTCTAATCAATTGGCATTTCCTAGCAGGACCTGAGTTTCATATTTAAGCTTGATCATTATCTTTCATGTGTCTCCATCCCCATCCTACCCCTAATCCCATTCTAAGGCTTGTTGAAGAAGCAGACACCTAAATATCTCTTCACTATTTTGGTACTATTTGGACATTAGACTTCTCCTAAGCATTACATGAAGCAGTTTATTTCTAGGTTGTAACATATGTGCATCTCATTTGAAGGTAGATTTCTTAAAGTTCTTACTTGATCTTCAATTCGGGTTTGAAGTCTTCTCCTATACAAATGTATGTTTTGTGCTGTTTGAGGAAGATGTACCTGGCAGTCCCCTGACTCCTGTCTCTTCACCTATGCCAGATTAAAGTTTGCTCAAGGACTAGGTCAGCAGTCACAGGCACTGAAGTGTGTAACGTGGTTTGGTTCCAGGCTTCATGAAGTCATAGCTCCCTTCTAAGAGATGTGTGATATGATGAAGTGGAGACTTAGCAAAGGTCTGTTCTGCACAAAACACCCTATCAGATTTCTCTAGGTTCTCTGGAATGCACATAAGATTAGGAGCCACACAGACCTTAACTGGGTTTTCTGCACATTATGGCCTTTGGAACAGATGCTTATCTTCCCGGGACTTGATCTTGCATTCAGAATCATCCCAGGGGAAGCTAATACCTGCCTCAACAGAAGTTGCAAAAATTAGCTCTTATTCTCTGATAGTTCCAGCTATTTTCTGTCATGAAGTAAGTGCTTGATAAATACCCTAAGCTATGATATTTGTCTAAAGGTTTCCTTAAGCACATGTCTTTCAGCCTCTCCTGTGTGTGCAGCCCAGTGCCAGTCTCTGAAACTCAGTATTAAATAAATTAGGTGATTTTATCGTGGCACACATTGGTATTCCTACCTGAGGTGGAACCAGGTTATCTTTTGTTCAGTAGCATGGGGACTAGGCAGCTCCTTTTAGGGACCTGTGTTCTTATGGTGTGGCTAAAGAATTCTTCCCTTCCACATGAAAGCAAGGTCCTGGGAGGGCCATCAGTTGCTTCTCACAGTGGCTGAGCCCTCTCTGGAGCCCCAGTTACAGAATCTCTGAAGTGACAATAGATAGTCACGACTAGAGAAGAAATGACAGGAGGTATGTGAGGAAGGCCTCAATTTTGGCTCCTGCTAAAGTCTTTGTTATTTTGAACTGCTAAATTAGAAAAATGTAAGTCTGTATCCATGGGAGCACATGCATTATCATATTATTCATGCTAATCTCAGGAAATAACATAACAGAAAATCCAGAAGCTCTTAAATAGCCCAAAAGTCATCAATTTAATTTTGGGACATGTTTAAAATGTCTAAAATCCAGACTCAGTGAGTTACTGGTAGGTGCTTCTAGTGGTGTGTTTACCAGGGACTTCTCATTAGAGTTCAGGATACCAGCTGGCTAATGATAAACTTCGCTTGTTTCCTCTGCTGTAGTTTCCCTTTGCTGTTTTTCTCAAGGATCCTATGGGAAGGGAGGCTAGGGTTTGCACAGGATCTGATAGCCTTGAGTCCTGTGGCCAGGTACGATCTAGCAGCACTTCAGGTCACTAGGGGTAAAACTTTCTTATTCAATAGGAAATGAGAATATCTGCAGGAACTCCTAGTCCATATTTAACTGACTCATCTTGTAAATTTAAACTATTCAGTACCTAAGTTCCTTAATGAAGCTGCTTCTGTGTAGTCATATTTTGTTTGTTTTAACAAATAAAGCTTGCCTGAAGACAAGAGTGCGGAGCTAAGCCACTAGAGGCCAGGGAGTGGTGACACACAGTTAATTTATTATATGTGAGTTTATCCCCAAAAGGATGAATATAAAAGTAGAAAAATGAGACATGGAAGTACATTAATGTGACCATTAAAATACACCCATGAATTCCTCCTAGCTCCTTACATCAAGTAGAGTCTATTTTATTTAATTTCTTTTATTCCATTTTTTTTAAAAAGAAGAAAACAAACTATCCTTTTTCATTTTACATACCAATCTCAGTTCCCACTCTTTCCCCTCCTCCCATTCCCTCCACACACCCTCCCACCCCAGCCTCCATCCACTCTCAGAGAGGATAACCACATTGCTTTGGGGAAGGTCCAAGGACAGGATGGTCCCTTCCTTATGAGCATTGGTAGAGGTAAAAGGTCTCTCTAGTGGCTGCTGCACTACTTCTCTGATCTCTCAGCTTTCCCCCCTAATAGCTGACTCTGGGTTTTTATTAGTAAGAACAATTAGAATTTATGCTGCTCTAATCCCTGAATGCCTGTTCTAGTTTCCCAAAGCCACCATAGCAAATAACTTAAAACTATGCAGGTTTGTTATCTTACAGATACAAACAAAGGTCAGATACACAAACTAAGGCTCACTAAGCTGAAGTAGAGATGTTAGCAAGTCCACAGATGGTAGGGAAACATCTGCTTTCTGACCTCATCCAGCTTCTAGAGGCTCTGCCATGACTTGGTTTGTGGTCCCTTCTCTTAAAGAACCTTCGAAGCCAAGGATGCTCAGTGGAGTTTTTCTTATATCGTGTCATTATGATGACCCTCTCCTCTTTGTTCTTGTGAGGCTCCCTTCAATTATATTAGATACATTTCATGTCCCAGAATGATCTTCACTACAGAGTCCTTAATTGAATCACATCTGCAAAGTTCCTTTTAGATATGCATGTGTTCACATGTTCCAATGGTTAGTATACCCATTTGGGGGATCCTATAGTCTGCATACTGTGCTGTAGCCTTTCATGAGGATATGAAGATTGGTACCTTCACCTTAGTAGAAGAGAGTACGGAAGTCCACCAGACTCACAACATCTGCCTGCCTGCCTCACGTTCCATGCCCTTCTTAGACTCATTATGTTACTGAACATGAGATGGAATCTTCCGTAACATCAGGCCCCACAAAGAAGCTTTTTAATGCCTGTAAAACCTCTAAATGTCCAGTAGATTGGATTCTGTAAAGAGCAAGGCTGCCATGGTGAGCTTCTAAAGTTGCTCCTTAACCCCCTACCTTTTCTCTTGGTTAATGAGTCCAGGTGAGGAAATTGTGGCTGGCCATTTGCAACTTTACTGAGCATTTAATGCCAGGGTTGAGAATAGCTCACCAAGCCTTCTATTGACCTTTACTGTGCACACTAAGAAATTAATTAATTGAAGTAGAAATTATTTCTTTCTGCTCTGATGTCAATTAAATGGCATAGTTATACATTCAGGTGAGATTACATATTTCTATTTGTTGTTCTTTAATTAAAGTTGGTATGACAAAGGTTGAAGTTTTAATTAATGCTGGGCATTATCATATTATGTTCAATTTAAACATAATCTGAGGTTGTTTTTCTCCCTGAATTAGTTTTCCCTAAAATAGTATTCTAGTCTCATTGTGAAGCCTTCATTTGACCTCAGGAAGTTTGCTGTTTGTTGTTGCTGTCTTTAACTCTTTCAGGGAGAAGCAGGGTTGGTCTAGCCATGACAAAGGTTGAAGGTCTTACTGAGAGGACTTTTTCAAGGATGATCATGGAGGAAGACAGCAAGTGGCTGACTACTACATGATTACAGGGAATGTGTATCAGTCACCTTTTGTGGCTGTGATAAACAATGCAGCCGAGATCAGCTTCTAGAAGGAAGAGTTCGTTTTGGCTTACAGTTCTAGAGGGAGCATCCATAATGGTGGGGGAGGCACGGCAGCAGGTGGCTGAAGCAGGGAACTGAGATTCACATCCTCAACTACAGGCAGGAAGCAGAAAAGTGGAAGCAGGACAAGGCTTTACATTTGCATAGCTGCCCCCTATGATGTACTTGGTCCAGCAAGCCTTCACGTCCTAAAAGTTCTGTAACCTCCCCAAACAGCACCACCAGCTGGGGAACAAAGTGTTCAAATACCCAAATCTGTGGGGGACATTTCTCAATCAAGCTACCTGGGAGGTTAAAAGGAAGTTTACTTATGCTCCTGGCTAAGAAAGAACAATGCATTTGGTCTTGTCTACAAAAGAGTAGTGTTTTTGAGATTCTGAAAATAAGCATTTACTTAGAAGTTGCCTTATTTGTAGAATGTTTTGTAACTTAAGAATTTGATGTCCATTTCTTTCTGGTCTTTCTGATGGTGACTAGTGTCACCCAGCTTTGTTTCTCTTCTTTCTTGCTTCTGCTGTATTCTCTTAAACCTGCTCAGGATTAGGGAACTGAAGAGCAATGAAGGTGGAAAAGGACGTACTATTAGCTTCCAATTCTGAATAGTCAAGAAACTCCAGTTGTAGACCATATTCTGTGCAGATTCCACTGACATGGGGTTGAAAGGGCATGCATTGTACCTGCATATGACAGAGGATGAGCTTGAGTGATGCATGCCCCTGAGATAACCCGGCTCTTACAAAATTTATTCAGACAAACTCAGCATCAGGATAGAATTCCTTGAAATTAGCAATAAATAAATGAATATGACAGCCTGAGACATACTCCTCTGTTCAGCTTCTGGCTGCTTAAATATAAGCATCCCTGTGATTCGCTCAACTCAGAGGCATTGAAGAAATAGGGCACTTTTGGGCATCACTTGATGCTCATGTCAGGGATATAAAAATGATCACTTGTAAGGCTTCACATTAAGAGTAAAGGTAAGGAACTGGTGCAGATATTTGAGTCAAAAAGATCTTGAGAGGAGAGTGAGGGTATCATTCTGTCCAGGACAAATTTGATAGGAATCATGGTCACCATTGTTATTTACTTCACAGAACTCAAGCTTGTTACAACCTTGGCTTAAGGCAAATACCACTTCATAGCCTGAAGCCTTCATTTAAAATGAGGTAATCATACCAGTATTGTTGGGAAGTGAGCAGAGCTTATGCCTGAGGTGTTTGACATGCATACTCAGAGAGTAGATATGTGTTACTCTTCCTGCTATTGCTATTGTTATAGGAGGAAAACAGTGTCCATTGGGTTAATGACTGATCTGGACATGTGCTGTGGCAGTTATGGGACTGAGTGGGGGAGCAGCTTGCCATGGCATGAGCCAGGATTAAAAGAGCAAGCAAGATAGTATTAAGTGAACATTGTGACTTTCAAAGGCAGATGGAACGCAGAGAGAGTAGTTAAAGAGGCAGGGAAGAGCAGGCCTTCCATAAAGTTAATGTTGAGTTTCATTGCGCTCCGGAGATAGTCTAAGGGTGAGATTAGGGAACAAAGGCTATCATAGGGAAAACATGGGGCAAGAGAAGGTGAGACCCAACAGCTCACCACTGGGCCATGAGCTGCTGGAACTGCAGAGTTACCAGGCTGCAGAAACTCAAGCAGGGGAACTTTGGCGAGGGCATCCACTGCCTGGGCCCAGCCGCATGTGGAGGCCCAACTCTGGCCTGGAGAGCTGGTCACCTAGCACAGGGACTGCAGTTAGCCTACTCTGGCTGGAGCTTGCATCTCCTGATAAGAGATTGGTGGCCAGTCTCCAATTTAATGCTGCTTCTGCTTTGATTTTAGTTTAAGTCTCTTCTGTGACCTTACTTTTTTTTTTTCTACCTTGAGTTTTACATTATCCCAATTAAAGCATCTAAACACTGCCTGGAACATGCACACAATTTAATTGGTTCAATAAACAGGGACACTTCAGGATGTGAATGACTTTTTAATTTATTCTTTACTGGGAAACTCGCAGGGGAATTTATGCTCACTACTTAGCTTCTCTTAGAAAGGGTTTAAGAATTGAGCATCTGATTGTAAGTAAGCATTTGGGGCAAAGGAGATTGACAAATCAACCTCTGCTCTTTAGTGACTTAAGAAAAATTCTTTGCAGATAACTACATGAAAGATTGATTTTAGCCACAATCCAGTTGGTCAAGGGGATTATGTTGCTCGTTTCTCTCTGGTATTTAAGATATCAAACTGATATTAGGCTTTCTGCAAAAGCCTATTCTATAAATAAGAGAAGTGTATTAAGTTCCAAAATCTTTCCACTGAAAGCTGATATACCATTGCTCTTTTGTTTCAGTGCTAAGGTAAGCTTGAGTGACTGTAGGTGCCGGACACAAAGTAAAGCCCTGTGTTGATCCTTCCATGTTTTGACAGAAAGAGACAGCAACATGCCTACTTACTATAAACACTGCTGTTTTCCTGTCTCTGCTTGCAGGTGGTCTGAAGTGTCTTGTTTGCAACTTTGTGTATGGTACCAAATGGGAGTTCAACAGGCACTTGAAGAACAAACATGGCTTGAAAGTAGTGGAAATTGATGAAGACCCCAAATTGGAGGTAACACTTTAAGTGTGGTATAATCTCAACATGTTGAAACACACATGGCAAGTCAAGTGAGCCCAGGTGCTGGGCACAGTCTGCCCTGGAGAGCACTGGATGTGTTCCTTGGAAATCTGCAGCCATTTCAAGTCATGGCTCTGGGTCCCTCTGAGTGAGACCTGAGCCACCTATCTGAATCTCATTTCAAGTCATTTGAGCTTTTCTGGGAATGTTGTCTTCGCTACTCCAGCTCACAAACCTTCATTTAGATGTTGCTCTCAACAGAGTAGAAGACAAATGTTCTGTTGCTGTCTTCTCTGAGAGAACTGGAAAGACCTCCCTGTCTTTAATTATTATTTCCTGACTCCAGGTTCTTTTCCTCTACTAAATGCTCCTAGTCCTACCCACTGATTGTTTCCCTAGAAATTTGCATCTGTCACCATTCCCAGAGCCAACAACTACCATATGCCACTATCATGGACAGATTGCAGTCACTCAAGACAGGGCTTCTCAAGCTCAGCACTATTGATGTTTTGATCTGCATAATTCTTTGTTGTGGAGGATCTATCTGGACCCTATAGGAAGTTTAGCAACATTTCTGGCATTTTCCTACCAGGTACCAGTAACATCACCCTGCCTCTCTGGACCTCACTGAGACAGCCAGCTGTTTCCAGACACTGCCAAGGTTCATCCCTCTCTGGCAGTCACAGTCACCCCCAGCTGACTTGTGGACTCACAGGGTACCTACTTATAACCAGTCAGGAGTAAGGTCTTTGAAACAATTCATAGCACATAAAAATCATGAAACATTATGGCAGTGTAGAGATTACTTTGAAATATAAGGAAATCGTGGCTCTATAGAAGAACGTGTGCTTATATAGCTCACCATGAACTTGGGGAAGAATGGAATGATCACCTTCATAGATGCAAAAAGGCTTTCAATAGAAAGCATTGTTTCCCTGTTATACAACTTCAGTAGAGCTTAGTGGGTGCTCCTTAAGATGACAAAAATGTATGTGTCTTGGCCATAAGCCCGTGTCTTATTTCATTTGGAAATACTAGACGGTTTCCACTAAAGTCAGAAACAAGTAACTATGGAAACAGTGTGTTGCTGGATACCTTAAAGCCAGAGACAAAGAACTGATGAGTGCTACAATCTGGGGGACTATACTTAATCTCTGAAACTATTTCCTGTGTGTGTTATAATTGAGCAAGTGTGGGAACATTCTGTGTATAAAGGGAACTGTGATTTTACTCTTGGAAGAAGATGTTACAATAAGCAGAGGCCAAAGCTAGATGGAGCCTTAGTGCCAACTTCGAATCAAAGAATCACTAGGAATTCATGTGGCTTACTGTTGTTGTTATTATCATCATCTATAAGATGAAAATCCCTAATTAAAACAAAAACTCAGAATCCTCAATGCTGTAAATTCTAAAAGCTTTTGATATCAGTATACCACCCACATGTGGAAAATTCCACATCTGACCTCATTTGGAATACTTGTGCAGGAAACAATGGTTCTCATTTATTTCAGAGCCATCAGAGGTAGAGCCACAGCAAAATGGCACAGTGTGTAATTCATGTTCTGTATAAGCCTGGTGGTTTGAGTTTGATCCCTGGAACCCAGACGGAAATGGAAGGAAAGAACCAACTTTGCTAAATTGTCCTCTGACCTCAAAATGTACACTATGGCGTGCACATGCACACACACTCACACACAAATCCAAGAGCATGTCATGGAGGATGTGGGACCTTAGATGGCACAACTGATCATGAGTTGATAATTGTTTAAATCAGGCGATTGAGTGACAGGTTTGAGATGACAAGACACATACGTTTTTGTCATCTTACAATACCGCTCTCTTTACTTCTGTGTGTGTTTGAAACTTTTTATAATTAAGACTAAAAAAGGCTGAAGTTTGGAGGGACAGAGTTTGAACTTGTCTCTGTGTCTATAAGCCATTTGCCCTTGAGCCCCTGTTGACTGTGGTAGCCTTAGTGTTCTTGCCATACAGTAGGCTGATAGACTGGAAAGCTGAAGGAGGGAACACTGTGTACAATGCTGGAGCTTGTGTGTGGCAGATAAGCCCTTTGTGTTGTTGGTGATGGCAGCGTCAGTGTCCCATCATCATAGGTGGTGCCATGATTATTCTCCTCAACTCCTAAGTTCATGCTACAGAAATTGTTGTCTAAAGAAACAGACATTGGAATAGTGACTCCTGACAGAAAATCCTCCCATCTCAGTCAGTACTTCCAACAGGTTCTAGAATTATTAGCAGAGCTATGGCCCTCATGAAATACTACACACAAAAATATGCCCTTGCTTCTCTAAGTTAGGCAGTTAAGCAGTGAGGAAGTTGGGCACAGTGTGGCCACCAGTAGAATGGCAAGCACACTGACTTCCTGGCAGTTTGAGTTGTCACTTAGAAGAGGCATTACTGAATGTCATTGTTACCTGCATTCCCCAGAAGAATAGCTCTTTCACAAGCTAAGGACCCTGGGTCCATAGTGGACTGGTATACTGCTTAGTGCAACTCAAAAGGGGAAATGTTCTTTTTATCAATTTCTACATTCATTGGATATTTACTAGGTGTCTCCTTTATGTCAGGTAGGTATAAATCTGAGTTTGGCCAGTTGGCTGTGGAAGGACAATTACTTGTTACTCTGAAACTCTGTGTCAGTGACTGGTGGATATTGATAGAATATGATGTTGACTATTCTATAAATTTTGTCCAAAAACCACCTTTTGTTCTTTATTGGTGAGATTCCTGGCTCACACCTTATGGTATTGGCTGTGTTCCTTCTCAGAAAGAGATCTTTATTCTCATTCTGTAACTATATGCTTTCTCTGTTTCTCCTCTTGAGGTAGAAGATACCTTTGAACATCACTTCAGTCCCTCCTCCCCTCACATAGTCTGATATTGCAGAATATGACCCTCTACATTCTATCTGTAATAAATTGATGGTCATGTCAATAACTATGGTTTGGTGGGCTCCTACTGTATGGTAGGACCTGTGCATACTTTACATGCTAAGGAACAATGCGTTTTCTCCTTACTTTCTCCCATGGCTGTTCCTTTGCCTCTGTTAGCTGCATGGCCAGAGACCTCAGTGTAAGGGACAGATAAAAGACAGTGTTAGGAGCAGTGGGAGGAGCCTGTAGAATCATATATTCAATTATGTTCATTATGAACAGTATGCTTCATTTTGTATCATGAGCTTGGGGAGAAACAAGCTTCCACTCAAAGTAGCCTTATGATGTCTTGACCCTCGAAATAAAATGTTTTCTCTGGGGAAGGCATTTGTTGGAGCAGATGGCTATTCAGGAGAGCTATGCCAGTGACCTGTGAAGTGCTGTTCTCCTGTATATGTTTATCTCATTCTGGAATTTGGGGTTTGCTGTTAATTTTTTGGAAGGATGCTGAGTTGATGATGTTTTTATTTAGCGAGCAACAGAGACTCCTGAGGAGCCCTCCACCCAATACCTCTACATCACGGAAGCTGAAGAAGATGTTCAGGGGACCCAGGCAGCAGTGGCAGCGCTTCAAGACCTGAGATACACCTCTGAGAGTGGTGAGGGCACCCCGACCTCCTTTCTCACTTCAGTGCTGCTCTTTCTATAGGAAACAAACCAGGATGTCTGTCTGTAAATTCTTCAGAATGCACCCAGCCACAGTGGGGCCCGTGTGGATCACACTTATTTCCAGAGCAGTTTTCTATGGAGACAACCTTGACATTCTTACTTAAAGGTGGCTGTCTACTGTACATAGTGGTGAGAGTCCTCCATTTAGGTAGCATGGTTGGAGTCTGGTTCTCCTGACTTTCCTTGGGCAGTTTCTACCACTGCCTCATGTTTCCTCATGGCCATCAATTCCATGGGCATTATCCTAGGGGCCTGAGTGTATAGGCAAGTGATAATAGTGGATTACTAGGATGTGATATACTGGTGGGTCACCCCAGGAATACTAATATACATCTGTATGCTCAGGATCACTCATCTGTCTCCATTCTTCCCAAAAAGCCAGATCATGTTTTTAAATCAAATGATAATTTTGAATTTTTTGATCAGTTTACAAACTGAACACTGACCTTGGAAGCCGTTTTCCCAAAGCTCTGGGAATGCCAGAGCACATGCATATCAGAGACTGAATCAAGCAAGCAGGATTAATGGGAAAGCATTGAGAACAAGTGATAATGGGAGATTTGAGGAGAAAACTGCTCCTGTCATGACTTGAAATCCTTCATTTCCAGTCTTAAGAAAGCTCCATCCAAACTCTCATGGGCATCCATTTCCAAACAGTTAATTGCTGTCATGCTAGAGGGAACCAGGGCCACAGTTCTAGAGGCAAGGCCATGCTGCAAGGCAAAACTCCAGCACTGAGTCCTTATTTGAATTTGGGTTTCTGTTTCAGTGGTCAGTGATGTCTTCATCTCCCACGAGCATATACCCAGTTGTCCACCAGTGTGTTCCCACGGAGGGTCCATGAGCACATGCGCACTTGCCCACCAGTGTCTTAGAACATCCATGAATGCATGCCTACTTGCCCGCCAGTGTCTTTCTTTGGAGAGTCCATGAGCATGTTCCCATTTCCCCACTACTATTTATTTCCTTAAAGAGTCCATGAGCACATGCCCGTGTGCCCACCAGTGCCTTCCCATGGAACCTCAGATACTGTTCCATCTTTGTCACTCGACAGCTCAGACCTCCTGCTTTACCTCCTGGCTGCCTAGTTGTCTTGCTTCTTGCCCCTAGGTTGTGTTGTCTAGGCTAGAACCTGCATGTATCAATAGAGGCTGCATTTCTCACTTGTGCTCCAGTTTAGCCTGGGTGCAGTCCCTTCGTGGAACTCTTTTTGCCTAGCTCACCCCCACCTTCAGTCCTTAGATCGCTTGCCATTTATTAGAATTCCACCAAACTTGTCTTTACTGTCCCCTAACTGCCCTGCAATACCATGTGTGATGATGGTTTGCTCACACATGGGTCTCAGCAGCCTGTCAGCCCAGGAAGGATGAGTAGGGGGCTGGGATTATACTTCATCTGTATTCCCAGTGGGAACCACAGCTCCTGGCTGACTAATAGTTGGGCTGGATAATGATCAGGGAGGGAGAGAGTGGAGGAGGAATTAAAATCTAACCTCAGTGACTCACCAAAGTAAACATTTTAGTCTTCGGGATTTAGAGTGTTAGCTGCAAGGCATATCTGAGTCATCTGCAGGTACAGGTTTATTGTGGGAAAGGGGGAATGCTCTTGGTATATTGTGAATATATGTAGGTCACTCCCTCCATCTCAGGCCATGTTCTACATACTACACTGATCATGTCAAAGTCTCTTTCTCCAGTCTCCTATTGGTTGATTCATGTTGGCTCATAGCCTGCAAAAAGCTTGCTTGTGAGGGTGTAAACATTGGCCAAGACTTCATGACATGATGAAGCAGAGACCAAACAGTAATTTCCATTGTCGTGAATTAGTGATCTGGGTGAGGGTGTGCTCAGGAGGATTACAGATGGGCAGCAGATGGTGAGAAAGAGCAGGAAGGATGTGCTAAGCTACTGCCCTGGTGGTGTGGGCCCCTGTCTTTTGACAAGATTAAAATGAAAGCAGGCTTAAATTGGCTTGTAGTTCACAAGCTCACTGGCTGGATAAGTAAGACATTCTAGGGTGTTCTGCCCGCCACTTGGCATGCTTTCACTGCACATCTACCATGCCCTCAGGAGAAACCTCTTCTGCATTTGAACATGTCAGCTGGTAATCCTCAGTTCTGACACGGAAGGGCAGTTTGTGTAACCACATCAAGATTCAGTTCATCTGGGCTTTAGTTCCATGTTTGTGATGCCATCACAAACATCATGACTTGAGACAAATCTCTGCTTTTTGTGCCCAAGTGACTTATACATCAAAGAAAACGAGTATCGTATCATCATGCCATTGCTTATGGTTCCAAGCAGGCCTTGAGAGGCTCTTATAGAAAATGTTTAATAAATTAAAAGGTACCAAACAAGTTATTTCTCTTGTCTGAGTAAGTGATTTCTGAGAACCCATGAACTATTTGGACCAGGTGTCACTCCATAGTCTTCACATCCAGGGCCCAGTTTGCATTGCTATTCAGTGCCAAGAGCTTATTGATGTCCTGTTACTTCTTTCCCTTAGGTGATCGACTTGACCCTACAGCTGTGAACATCCTGCAGCAGATCATTGAACTGGGTTCAGAGACCCATGATGCCACTGCTGTGGCCTCAGTGGTTGCTATGGCGCCTGGGACAGTAACTGTTGTGAAACAGGTGAGGTTCCTCTGCCCAGAAGGATTTGTCTCCTCAAGCCACTGCCCATCTTCCCCGTTTTGTTTTCAGAACTTTGCCTTGCCTAGCGTAGAATTTGAAATGAAATTGGTCCTGTCTCCGTGGATTATTATGGGGTTGTTTTTCAGTGACTCTGTTTGTACAGATGTGTTGGAGAAAGGTTAGTATATTTTAGAAACACTGAGGAGACTCTCAATTTCTTTTTAGAGAATCATAGAATGCAAATAAGCGTAATGAGAACCTACCAGGAAGGAAACTAGTAAACTAGTAGGAAGTGTGGGGATAGCCAGAGATGCCCAGAAGTATTTCCTCACAGACTGTCCTTTTAAAAGAAATGTCATGGCTTTAGATCCATACAGGAGACGAATAAAATGATGAGTTTGGAAAGAAAGGTTTTTCTACCAAATTGTTATGGTGCTTGATTCATTTCCTCCTCTGACCTCAGTAGTCTTCACCAGTCTGTTAGACTGGTAATCCGAGTTTTGTTTGTTTACTCATAACTGTCTCTTTACTACTGCTTCAGGTTTTGAAAAAGTTAAACTATGCTGTGGGACAATGGTCTGTACCCTGTCAATTGTATTTTTAATAAAATGCTGATTGGCCTGTAGTGAGGCAGGGAGTATAGGCGTGGCAACCAGGCAGGAAGTAGAGGTGGAGCAAGGAGAACAGGAGAATTCTAGGAAGAGGAAAAAGTCAGTCTGCAGTTATCACTCAGACAGAGAGGGAGCCAGACACAAATCAAGTAAGATGTGACTTCCTCACCAAAAATAGTACCAAGTCACGTGGCTAATGCAGACAAGAATTATGGGCTAATATAAGTTATAAGAGTTAATAAGAAGCCTGATATACTGGGCCAGTCATTTTATAGTTTATGTAGACCTCTGTGTGATTTCTTTGGGACTTAATGACTGTGGGAACCGTGCAGGACAGAAATCTCAGTCAACAAAACTAGTTCATACAGCTATTTTAAAGGCAGAAAACAAAGCCAGTAAGCACACCAGAACCAGGAAACTATATACTTCAAGTTCATGAAGACAGTTTAAATATAGATTATAAAGGTTTGCATGGATATGTTCTTTTATGAATCACTGAGTATTTATTGAGTACTTGCTGTTGTCAGTGAGTTTTGTGGTGCTGGAGTTCCAGGAAGGAACCAGTGCCTGCCTTCGAGGTGTCTACTCTCTGTGGAAAGGAATTAGACAGTATGCTACGGAGAATGCGAAATGGTGAACAAACAGAGCTGATGTTTACAGCATGGAGCTGAAGGCTCTTGGGACAAAGGGTTGTTGAGGGAAGATGTCTCTGAAATTTCAGGAGAAACTTGAAAGACATGTGGGCTACTAGTGTTATCCAAGCTTTACTGTGAAGTTAGTACTGAGAAATAAGAACGAAACATGAGACATTTAACTTCAAGGGGAAAAAAAATAAGTTTTCTTTGCATGACCAAATACAGTTCTTAGACTGGCTCTCATGTATGCTCTCCTGAATCATATGTCCTGGCTACCCACCTTTGAAGTTAAGAGTGGAGATCTCGCTGTTGCTTCTACGACTGTACTCAATGGTTTCTCAGTGTATGAGGCGAAGCATGAAAAGTTCACACCATGAAAATCTCTGGGGCAATAGGAACTTTTGGTTTAACATGGATTTCTCGATCCTTAGACAAGACTTGCCCTGTAGTGGAGTATTTGAATTGAGTGTCTGAAGCTCTTACTCCACATTGAAGTTTCCCTCCAGGTCTTGGACAGAAGTTGGATAACAGAAAGACAGATGCTGAAGTCTGCAGTGCCCTGATTGAAAATATGCATCCCAGCTTCCTACTTGGTATTTGCTAGGTTGCAGACTTCAGGTTGTCTTCCGTATCTTCTGGAACTCATCACTTGTGTCCTGATATGTGGAATCTTTGGAATCTTGAAAAAGATCTGGCACTTACTGGAACAGAGTCTAGCTAGGGCAGGATTGGGAGGGTTTTGCTTGGTTCACACCTGTAAATGTCAGAGAATTCAGAAGATGTAACTTATTGTCATCTATATATTCTTTTTATGAAGAATATTGATTGGCTGCTACTCTAGATGTAGTTTATTGGGTTTTACAGTCAGTGTTGCCATACACTGTGAGTTTGGAGTCCTGCTGAAGTATGCTTCTTTCTATCAGACTGGCAGTACAACAGAGGACAAGGCAGATCAGCATCAGTACAACCTGTGTAAGCAGGTACAGATGTTCACAGGAGGAGGAAACAGTGGTACCCCCGAGGGAGCCTTCTTTCCTACTTCAACTCAGAGCTGCAAGTGGAACTGTGAACATAATCATGAGGGACTCCATTTGGAAATGTTCCCGTGTGTGTGTGTGTGTGTGTGTGTCACAGTCATCATCTCTTGTGCCTGCCTGAGCCTCCCTTTCAGTAACTGGAACACATAATGAATAGAAGAATAAAGAATAGGGGATGGATAGATGGATGGATGGATGGATGGATGGATGGATGGATGGATGGATGGATGGATGGATGGATGGTCAGATAGACATTAATCTGCCCACACCTGTACCAGAGGAGCTGAAGTATCTCAAGCTCTTGCAGGTGAGGGACTGACCTTTTCTCTGATTAAATTATCCCATCATTTACATTTAATTTGGTTGTTTTTATTGGGTGGGATTGATTCTTTTTCTTTCAGGAAATTGCATGTGCAAATGAGACTGCTGAGCCACTGATGGAGTCCTATAACCCCTGTTGGGAAGCAAGTTCTTGCCCTCTCCTCATGAGAGGAGCATAGGGCTTCAGTATTGACGATTTCTTGCTTCAATCCAAGCCACTACACAAAGAAATTGCCCAATAACAACTGAGTATTTTTGCTTGAACTGTTGATTTCATGTTTTGACTCTCCAGTCACTGGTAATCAGTACTGAAGAGAAAAAGCAACAGTGTGTTGTAAAAGCATATGAGGAACTATAACAATGAATTTTTAAAATGCTGTTACATACTGTAATTTTATGTATTTTATAACAGAACTGTCTGTTTTATGTGCATATTCTATAGGACCCAAATGAATTCCAGGTTATTTTTATTGATTCATTTTTTTATATGTGTGTATGGTATATGTTGGTGCATGTATGTGTTTGTGTACATGGCTGTGCCCGTGCATGTACCTGTGGAGGCTAGAGGTTGATACTGAATGTCCTCCTCTGTCACTCTCCACCTGTTGAGAATGTGTCTCTCACTGAATCTGAATTCTATGCTTGGTTTGACTGGTTGAGGAGCTAGCCCTTGGGGTCCTCCGGGGTCCCCCTCCCAGCACTGGGATGACAGGAATGCACTGCCATTTCCTGCTTGCTATGTGGCGCTTATAAGGTGGTATTTATTGTGGCTCCTGGCTTCAAAAGTTTCACTTTGTGCTGTTTTAGCCGCATCACTTGGGCCAGGAGTGCATGGGGAAGCAACGCTGCTCATCTGGTGGCACTTGAGACAACACCAGAGAGAGAGGGGCTGGGGATCCAGACATTCCATTTTAGGACCTACCTCCATGATCTTACTTCCTTCTGCAAGGCCCTGATTCCAGAAGGTTCTCCTTCCCCCCTACCAGTGCCACCCTCCAGACAAAGTCTTCAAGGCATGAGTCTTTGGAGATATTCTGAAGTATAGCAATAAGTAAAAGTGATGAATCCCCAGTTTTCAAGCTTGCTGAACCCCACTGTCACCATCCATCTGGACTATGTGTGTGAAGAGAAGTTGTTCTGCTGAGGGACTTCCAAGTGCAGACCCTGGCCTGAGAGCCTGGTGCCTTGGAAGTTTCTTGCAAAGAGATTCCAGCCTGGATTCTTCCCCGGCTCGTGAAACTGAGCATGACCAGAGACTGTAGTCAAATAATGGACTGGGGCATATGAGAAAGGATTTAGATGCAACTTCAAAGTCCATCTTCGTGACCATTTTAAGGAAAACGTTCTCTTCTGTTTTATTATAATTATGTATCAGGCAGCCTGGCCAGAGAATCCTACATGGTATAGAGGATATCTGCCAGCTGAAATGCCTTAAGATGAGTCATGGTGAGGCTTCTCCCCTTTCCTTGACCTCAGAACAAGCTAAGCAAGGTCCACTTTCTTTTCCTTTGTTGTCCCTTTAAGTGCAAATAACATGAAATAAGGAATTTGATGGTTTTGTTTGTGAAGGGCACTTTTTGACATATCTTGCAAACAGTTTCCTTTGAGGGTCAAGGCAGCCAGGGGCTAGTGATGAAAGATAAGGTCTCAGCAGGCCTGGCCCCTTTTCCCTTCCTAGGCTGGGTTGACTTCATGTTGGTGTGTCATGTGTGTCACAGCTAACAGCTGCTTAGTTGTCTTGCACTGTGAACAGTACCTTGGCGTCTCAGGTGTCACTCATAGTCCTGTTATGTCTTCTGTCATTGTTGTGGTTCATCTAAGGGATTCTTCATAGAAGGTTAAGGAAACACGCATGTGTATGTTTGTATGTTGTGTACATGTGTACTTGTAGACAGACAACAGTGCATGTCACAGAGACAGAGAGTAAATGCTTGTCAGAGGATCTAATGCTAGATGCTAAATACAGCCTCAGGATTCCAGCAGCTGCCTACAAGTCAAGTTTTTCTGTTATTGTTTAATCCCCAGCTCTTCCGTTTGCATTATTGGCTTGGTTTGATATTTGAGACAGGGCTTCACTTTCTAGCCCTGGCTGGTCAGGGACTTGTTCCGATCCTCCTGGCTCTCACTCTGTTGGTGTCTTACGTGCTCAGCTCTTCAGCTCCTTTGTGAGTAGAGAAATCTCCTCAGGGACTTTGTCGTACTCCCTCTTGCACCCATCATTGCCCCCTCTGTGACAGACTTCTCACCTCAGGTTCTGGGTTTTGTTGGTTGATCAGCTTTAGCTCTTGCCTCAGGAACTTTGCCGTAAAATTGGCTTGCTCACAAAGCCCTGCCAACTTTAGTCCTGTCAGGTCCCTAATATTCAAGCAGCTAGCCTCCTAGGGCACACTCTTGCTGCCCCTTCTTTACAGAGCATTTGTTCTGCTGTTGTTGATCTGTGGCCTTCAGCATGGAGATGCAGGGATGGGTGAACACACTGCATCTTACCCACCCCCCTTGCCACTTAGTGCCACCTTTGTCTTCTGTAGACCCTCCTTAGCTCTCCCAGCCTTTCAACCTTTTTCCTTTTCTTCTTCCTAAATGAAATTTCTTTCAGAGACTTCTGCCCCTGGCATAATGGCTGATGGCTGATATTCCAAATGACTTCCTCTCAAAGCTCTTTTATTACTTGCTGAGCCCTCTCATGCCTTGGTAGATGCTGAAATGTCCGTTTCTGTGTGAAATCTTAGAAGTAAGAATAAGTTCCATGATATGTCTCTGGACGTCTGAGGCACGGTTCACAGAAATCAAATAAAGAATTGTGTTTCTTCGTTAAGGTACCTGTCCCCGCATATACCCACCTTTAGAGCTGAGGATGCCAGTCCATTGAGAATTGCCTTCCTTTTTCTAAGCCCCAGTTTTCCTACTGTTGTCCCCTGCAAGCTGCAGAATCCCACTTGAGTTTTGATACCATCATTCATTGCAATTTGCTTGATACCTCTTTTCTGCTCCTTATCCTCTCTTCCCTTCTGTAGAACTGATTCCCACCTTGAGACTTGTGTATCAGATGTAAACATGTAGGATGTAGGCGTGTCCTGACCTCTTCGTGGCAGTGATCTTTCAGTATGCCCTTAGTGGGCCTCTTAATCTACAAGGTGCTGTCCTCTAGAGCTGGAGAATGTGAGTGATCCTACTTCTTTATTAGTAGGTGACATTGTAGATTCTAAAGAAGGAAGCTTGACCAGTGAGGCCTAATCAGATCTAGGATCCATAAAGCACAGAACATCTCCACTTAGTGACAGGCACCTGTACAATTTGACTCAAGGGGGCCAGGATTGTTTTAAGCTACTACCTTTGTGTTAATTTTTTAGGCAGTATAGATGATGGATACAGTCACTGAATAGTCAAATGAGAACCAAATACCCCCATGCTAACATCAGACCTATATGCAGTATTCTGTCATTTAGGGCCATGGTCAGAGAATAACCTACAGGCATTTGTGGACTTTTTGCTTCTCCAGGAAGGGCTTCAGGCTGGAAGAGCCCTCAGTTTGCTCTCTGTTCCTATCCCCAAACTAACTGGGGAGAAGGAGAGTGGCAGTGACTACTCCCTGCAAGAAGACCTACCCTGCAAGAAGCTCGCCTCCCTTTCTGGGCAGTAGTGAAGTGTGGGAAGGCAGCAGGACCCTCTTCCCCTCCCAGTTCTTAGAGACTTTGTCTAAACCATAACCGAGTATGGTTTTGTGCATGCTTAGTTCTTATCACACTGAAGATCTATAAGGGTAGGTGGAGGTTTGGTCTCCTAGGTGTCCCTAGACTGTCAAGCACCAGACTTGGGGCCAGGTGTGTTTCACAGGTATCATGAATATTTGTGATCATGAATGTGAGCTCAGACCCAATGGTACTTAGCTAACAGGGCTGTAGTACCTTCACTGAGCAGTCATAGCATCTCCAGGCAGGCTGTTGGCACCATGCTGTGTGGAAAGAACAAAGGTAATACTTCTCACAAAGTCTGTGACATAGGTGTCAACCTAGGGTGTCTCCCTTGGCACAACCATCTGTGTAGTAAACCTAGATGGGAGATATAAAATACCTGACTTGAACCTCAGATCTGTCACTTCATAGCCCGTGACCTTGGACAGAGTACTTCTTATTGAACTTCAGTTTTCTTCTTTATAATAAGTTAAAATAATAGAATCTCCCCAGTGGGGCCATTGAATAGATTATGCAAATGAAACATTTGGCTCTGTGCTAGCTAGTATATGTTAAGGCTGCAGTATCTTAGCTCTTGGCACTACAGACACAGCATAACTCCTTAACTCCTTACTATTCGGACAGAGTTCTACTGTGAATGTATCTTTTTAGATGATTCTATTCAGCAGGCAGCAAGATTATCTATGCTCCATACTGGGAGTCCCAGATAAAATGGTAAAAAGGATACTTTTTCCCTTTTATCTTTTTTGGTACAAGATATTGAACCCCGACCTTGCCCAGGCTGGGCAAGTGCACTCTCATGGAACTACCTCTCCAGTCCCACCTCTTTCTTAGGAGAGCTTGTTGTGTGGCTCATTCTGGAAGATAAACAATTACATCACCTAAATTAACACATGCATGTGGGATTCTGTACAATCTCATGCTGAGTCAATTTGAGTTATTTCTACAAAATCAGCTCTCCTTGAGAGAGGCCATTATAGAATAAATGTTTGTATCTCTCAGAATGCATATGTTGCACTTTAACCCCAAATGTGATTGTGGCATTAGAAAGTACGGCTTTGGGAAGAGACCAGGTCATAGAGTTGGAACAATAATGAATGGGACAAATGCCATTAAATGAGACCCTGAAACTAGTTCACACTCCTTCACCCATAAGATTACATAAAGTCAGTGCTGTGTGGGTCTAGGGTCCTTCCTAGATAGACCCCAGCCATATTGGGACCTTGATACCAAATTTCATTGTTCTCTAAGAACTAAGAAAACTATACTCCTGCTATTCATAAGCCACTTGGTCTAATATGCTTTGTTACAGCAGGCCAAGCTAATAAAGAGGTTGATTTGATATAACTGTGATGCCGAGGGGTGTAAACCAAAGGTAAAAGGAGTGGGTATGGGAATACAAGCAAGGAGGCACAATGATCTGAGAGAGCATTGCTCTCTAATAGCAATAGCCGAGAGGTAAGCCTGTGCGTTTGGTAATTGGGAGCCAAAAATCAACTCTTTCTTGAGTTGCTCTTAGCCATGGCATTTTATCACAGCAACAGAAAAATAGCTGATACACCTGCTGACAGAGAAGCATCTTCAGAGTGTCAAACAAAAATCACAGACGGTCTTGGCCAAGGCCGTGTTCCAACCCCGACCCAGAAAACGGTGGGCAATGAGACAGGACAGAGTTTGACTCTGGGCTGACTGGACATTTAGGGTGGAGATCTTTTCTCTTGAGGAATGTGCATTGATATAGGAAACCATTGCTAAGGGTTGCTATTAGAGGCAGAGACTTCCTGGGCTCTGTATATGGAAGAGCCCCGTGAGAGGACCTGGCTGTGATGTGCACTCTTGAATGTACTGAGCAGAAAGGACAGCAAAATGGCAGGTTTGGTANTGTCTACATATGAGAAGATGATCAGATAACAAAAGCCACAAGCCTGTCCCCCTGACTGTGACCACTCTACCATCTGTTTCAGTGGGGCCTTTAAGAGATCTCTCTGGTGCACTCTACTAGCACAGTTCAGTATTTATTGGGCACACACTGTGAAGCAGGTACCTATAGAAAGGCGTGTGCCAAGTGTGCAGGGTTGGTTCATGTGTTGGAAGCCTGTTTTGGGGGATCAGACCAGGTGAGGCTCTTACTCCTGAAGGAGTGGCACCTCTCAGTAACTGTGCGTCCTGTTCTTCACTTCCTCTCTGAAACACCATGCTGCTCTCCCCATTGCTTATAGTTTATAAGACATGGAGCTCTTTTTTTCCCCCCTCAGGCAAGTGATTGTTCAGGGCAGACTAAATAGGACTTGGAGTCCTAAAGCATAGAGAAGGGTGAGATGTCCAATTAATGAAACTTCCGTTTGCTCTGCAGTAAGTTCATCTGTTCAATATGGAAACAGTCTTTATCTTGTGAGTCAGAGGCCAGGAAGAAGCCTGCTTACCATGTTTCTCTTCCTTTCAGCAAACTCTTTCTCAAAAGACAGTTGGCCCTTCCCCTTCTGATTGGGTCAGGAAACCTGAGTACACAAGCTTATGTAAGCACATGGCATACTCTGCATCAGAGCTGCCTGCCCTGTGCTTCACAGACAGGGTACAATTGTGCTTCTGTGCTCACCTTGAGGTCCAGCATCTCAGACCCTGGAGGTTGCAGTAGCGACTGGGAACAGATGTTAGTGAGCAGCTGGGCCAACTTGTCTTGGGAGTATGTCTGAGATGTGTGTTCCCAGAAAAGAGAACTACCAGCTGCCTGCGTACAATCGAGAAAAATGCCAAGCAGAGGAGGTGATGTGCCATCTCCCCCCTGATCTATGGTTGCCTGGTGCAGGGTGAGCCATGACCTTCCCCCCATCCTTGCACCCCTTCTTTTTTATGATATATGGCATCACTACTATAACCATGCTTTTGGATTTTAATGTGAGTATGTAGTTGTTACCAAGAAACAACAAATATATAACAAAACATCATGGAATTGGTGTTTACAGCATCCAGTACAATGTCGCGCCCCACCCTCGTCCAGCAAGGAAAAGACGCGACACCGGAGCTCTT
>LOEQ01002657.1:0-22783 GCA_001685075.1 Bramus lutescens | reverse complement strand
CTTAGGTCTGGATTTCTGGCTGTTAATTTTTGGGAATGAATTGTTTGTTCCCATTGTTTATGAGAGGTTGAGCTCCATATTAATCTTGCTTTGATCCTCTTTACTTTTTGGCTCCTGACAGTCCCGTGCTTGAGAATCAGTAGATGAATACAGGACTGGTTTTGCTGGACAAAAATCAACCGGGGGCTGGAAATTGAAGAAAAACAAATAGAGAAAGAGCCCTCTTAAGTGGACTTTAATCTTCTAAAAAGTAGCAGATGAAATAGATGTAAATGTTCAGATTGTAAGAGAGCAAGTTTAGATGGGGTGAGGCCTGACTTCAGCAGCCTCTGCCTTGCTTTGTGAAATAAAGACTCAGTCTATGAGTGGATGGCTAAGGCCCTTAAATCTTTAGAGCTCATCTGCCCTTCTCTCCAGCCTTCACTCTACCTTGCTGTGCATAGCCCTGCATATCACCTGATCTCTGTGTCCCTCCCATCCTGCTCGTCACACGGTTCTATCACACTTACCTGGAGCATGCTGTCATTTTTGTATATGTACAGACCTGAGGACCTTAATGTTTATCACCCATCTCTTCTTCCTTCCTCTGTGTTGTTTACCAACAAGGTAAGGGAAAAGATTTGTAGCATGTTCCCTCCCCTTTTAAATCTCCCATCAGGTACTGCCTTTCAAAGTGAAAGACAGCAGTATTTACCTCTGCAGTCTTGGTTCCTGTTGCATCTTTGAAAGTAAACAAAATGGAAATCAACAGTAAAATAAGGGGAATAAATGTTTTGGTTTATTTGAATAAATCCAAATAAAGAAATGGGCTAGTTTTCCCTCAGGATAGCTTTGCAGTTTTGAAATTCTTTCAGTCTCAGGCTCCTGCTAGTATGTAACATCAGAATGCCCAGATTCCTCCCACAGATGTCTTTTCCCCCGAGTCTTCATGAGCTGAACCTGCCCTACTTGTTCCTCCTCACGCAACTTCAGTCATTTAGGGGCTGAGGTAAGACCCTCCAAGCTGGAAAGTCATGAATGGGCAGGTCAGGGAGTAGGAAGCTATGGTCATGCTGTCAGTTACAAGACAGGAAGAGAGTCTGAAGTGTTGAGTAGGAGTCTGTGTGGCTGCCTTAGCTAGTTCCTCTCAACTCATGGGTGTCATTTTCCCTTTCCCAATCTTCCTGGAACCCCCTACACCTGCACGGGACCCAGAAGTCATCTATGGTGTGGTCATGATTTCTTTTGTGCCACCACTGTCTCATCTCCTTGTGCTGCTATCTTTGCACACATCACAGCACCTGGGGCCCAGTAGGCCATCATTCATCCTTACTATGTGCTGTGCATTGACCTTGGATTTTGGGAAGTAGTTGTGACAAGGCAGACACTGTCCCTACCCTCCTATAGTTTAGGGTCTACTGGTAACTGTAAAAGTAAGAGGTTTTAATCAAATGATAGGCAATCAGTACCTTTGATCAGAAGGCATCTAAGAAAATGTTGTTTGGATGGACTGACAGACAGATGGATAAATGGATGGATGGATGGATTATTCAGAAGACAGTAGTAGGTAGTGCCCCCTTTGCAAACAGTTGCCTTTTCTGTCTGCATGACCAAACTCTTATTAAACTAAGTTACCACTGGGTACTCCACTGAGGCTTTGGTGACTGGCTCTGTCCCTGCAGCGCACAACGCCTGTCTGTGCTCTATGCGCTACCATAAGAGTTCACGAGCTTCGGACAAGGGGCTGGAGGTTGAAACACACAGAGACAGACAGAGACATGGATCTCTAGTCACTGGTAAGAAGCCCCTTATTCAGTAGCACCACAGAGGCTTATATACCCAAAAGTCAAGTGGGCCAACAGGTGAACTTTATCTATCCTCAAGGCCAAAGCAACACATGCTCATGAAGCAGAGCTGGTAAACAACTTTGACACAGCCTTTAGTAATTCAAATCAGAAGGAAAGTAAAGATCTCTAGCAAGGAAGAACAGCTGGAGGCCAGGACTCCAAATGGCCCCAACATTTCCCCTCCTCAGGTTTTTGAGAGTCAAGCCATAAGCTCATGGCCTGGTCTGGAGGAGTGTTTGACCAAGAACTGCATTCAACCATGCCAACTCTAGGATGTTGGCATTTCTACTTAGCTTTTTTTTTCTACTTAAAGTACTGGCTGCTCAAGGGCTCGCTGTATGGTAGAGACTATTAAAGGAGTCATATCCATTTTTTGTTTTAATATTTTCTTTCCTTTTTCCACCAGTTTTCTCAGGCCCTATGTGGAAATATGGCCCCATGTTGGAAGGCCAAAATGTACCAAGCTTTTTTCTTTTGGGTCACCAACCAGCTCCTAAATCATGACACAAAGACTTATATTTGAATGCTTGGCCTAGCTTAAGCACATTTCTGGCTAGTTCTTTTAACTTAAATTAACATATTTCTCTTTATCTACCTCTTGCCTTGGGGCATTTTACTTTTCTTTCTTCTATATAGCTTACTTTCATTGATTCTCATGTCTGCTGGTGGGCTAGTGGCTGCCTGGCTGCTTGCCCTGGGAGGTGTGTCCCTCATTCTGGCCTCCTCTTTCTCTTGTTCTTTTATTCTGTTCGAGCCTATAGTTCCCCTCTGGTTTATTCTATGTCGGCCAGCCTGCCTATCCTTTCTCTGCCCAGCTATTGGCTGTTAAGTTTTTTATTAGACTAATCAGATGCCTTACACAGGGAAGATAAAACAGATGTAACACATCTTTTCATAATTAATCACATCCTTATATCATTAAACAAATGCAGCATAAACAAAAGTAACACACCTTTACATGGTTAGAGTAATATTCCTTAGAATAAACAAATGTGACACATCTTTACATAGTTAAATACTCTACAACACATGATTCCCTCAGTGATCTCTTGAGATGGGCATGCTGGTCCCTCTTTCACTGAAAGGTAGGCCAAGGCTTGTAGAGGGTCTTGCCCAAACTTCCCAGAAGTGCTAGACGTGACATTCACACCTGCTCAGTGCAGGGCAGGGCATATCCCCCTGCCACTCAGGTCCCAGGAAGGATAGCTACTCCCACATCCTTCATGAGCCAGCGGGCATGCCTATTTTGCAGTCCTTTCCTTATTTGCAGTTTAGGCTCTCAGCTCTTCCTATATTTGTCTTCTGTTCCTCTTCTTAAAATAAAGATGGTTGGTATTTCAAATTTCATACAGCCCAGAGCTGATAGTCAGGGATGTGATGTCTTAGCATTGGTAAGAATTCGGCCTCACCTTGACTCTGCCATCTTAGAGCTACCAAGAAAGTCCTGGCTGTAGGAACCAGCTGGTTCTGTCCTCTGTCAGTGTTCCCTGGCCACCCCTGCCCAACTCTGTAGCAGCATGTATCTACTGGCAGGTCTCCAAAGAATGGCCAGACATTCACACTCATGGACAGCCCCTAGGAACTGTAGCATTCAAAGTAGGACTCCCAGAGTGGTAAAGACAGAGAAGCCAGGAAGAACATAGCCACCTTATCAATATCAAATGGATGAGCTTTACATTTTTAGGAGCCCTCTACCCTATACTGGGTGCTTATACACTCAATAACCCCATGGTACCTTGTAACCCCCATGCTTTAGTGACTCCATACCTTGTGGAGGTCAGAGGAGACAGCTTGACATCAGGATGGGAGTTTGGACTTGGGGTGTGGATTCTTCCATTTGTAACATGGAAAAGACCCTGATCATATCATATCATATGTCATGGAATGTCATTCTCCTCTTCATGAAGTGCAGCATTGGTGAGAGGATAGCATGCAGCTCCCAGTGCCACTTTTATGGTCCTGACAACATTGGTGAACCTGTGCCATCTTTCTCTTTCCCTCCCAGGTCACCGATGAGGAGCCCAGTTCCAACCACACCGTCATGATCCAGGAGACTGTGCAGCAGGCCTCCGTGGAGCTAGCCGAGCAGCACCATCTGGTGGTGTCCTCTGATGACGTGGAGGGCATTGAGACAGTGACCGTGTACACACAAGGCGGGGAGGCCTCAGAGTTCATCGTGTATGTACAAGAGGCTGTTCCGCCCATGGAGGAGCAGGTTGGGGAGCAGCCAGCCCCAGAACTCTAGAGGAACCTAGTCTCCTTCAGCAGCCTTGGCTTTGTGGGCACTGGGGACCCCCTAAACTGCCAGGCCCATGGAATGGCACTGTCCTTTCTATTCTTGTCTACTGGCCCAGATGGTATTCTCTCCACTGTCCTTTGATCAAGGCCAGTGCATCACCAGCAATACAGAACCCCAATCCTCAGCACAGATCACACCCCGGCCCAGCATCTTCTGTTTCTGGAAGACTTGTACATCAACTGTCCTATCCTGCTCCTTTCTTGCTTCAGGATCCAGAGACTCCCATCCCATCAGCATCTTCTTTGATTACAACCCCAGCCCTTTGCTGCCCACCCTCACCCTAGGTGCTCATTCTCCTCCAGGCCCACTGTGCTGTCTGTGAAAGGGAGACAGACACCACGCAGCAAGTGGCCTTACATCATTTGAGTGAACCACTGGGGAGGATGGGTAGGACTAGCCAAACATTCTCCACTAAGCACCACCCTCCTCAGTGCGGGAGCACGGGGAACAAATGAGTGACCTATTCCTCTACCACAAAGGCCCAACTTGGAGTTCTCTTTGCTTTTTAAAATAAATACATTTTCTCTCTTCACCTCTCATTCAGAGAGGTGGGAAAAAATTGTGCCTTTTCCTCATTCTTCTTAGGGGGTGGGTTGCACTTTCTGCACCCAAGGATCCTTTTCCCTGTGGAGCTGTGTTCAGGAGTGCAGACACAGACAATGGCACTTCCTGTTGGCATCCCCATTACCGCTCACCTCACCCGGCAGGACCCTCTAGTATTTGTGGGTAAATACTTCAGCAGGAGGACAAGCAATATCTTAGCACAGAGGAGACAAGAGAGTTCACTGGTCTCAGAGGAACAAAGGACCCTGTGTTTGTGTGAGTTAGTTAAAAGCAGTAGCCTGTGAGGTGGCCATGGGACTTGCTATGGGGTTATGGTGGGAAAGAGCGCCTAGGCTGACCCCGTCACCCAGTTCATAATGGACAGTGGACAAAGAAAATGTTCACTTCAATCCAGAGAAGGTGCTGCAAAGAGTAGGTGGGGAGGATTATCCATAAGCCAACTCCATAAGGCGGGGGAGGGGAGCTCCAGAAACCTTGGTTGGCAGTGGCCATTTGATAGAACAGGGTCAGCCAGTGTTCCAGGGAGCCTCCTGTCTAAACAAGTGTCAGATATGGCCAGGGACCAAAGTGGAGGCAGAAAATCTGTCCCCAGTCTGGTCTTGTCACCTTCACCCAAGTGTTCTCAGAAAGTTGTTAGAGTTCTCCAAGTTCAGTTACTTCTTGAATGAGGATTAATGCCAAGTTCTATGATTATGGACAGATTCAAGTGGCTACTGAACCTTGAGAGGCTTTGACCAAGGCGGAGACCTTGGCCCACACAGGAAGCATCCGTTGCTCTTTGTATTCCTAGGGATAAGATGAAGCTCAGACATCGTACATCTCCTCCATGGAAAAGGTTTGATGAGAGAGAGAGAGAGAGAGGTAATGGGGCCCTGGGGGCATTCCATGCTTTAGGAAGTACCCCCTGCCTCTCCAACTTCAGGGAATTCTATGCTGAAGGAGCTAACTAACCCCTACCCCAGGCGGACTTTCCACAGTTCTAGCCAGGTAGAATCCCTGAGGGCTTGGTGTTCCTAGCTGTCTGTATCCTTCAGGACATCCAGGATGGTGCAGAAGGGTTGACGCCTCATGGCTTCCTTCCTAGACTGATTCTGTCAGACAACTGGAACATTCCAGTTGTAATAAAATATGCCTTGTTCCTACTTCTCCCTTTGGACCTCCTCACCACCATGGCTATGTCAGATAGTTTTTTTGGCTCAACTTATATGTTATATCTGTTTAAGAAACAACTATGGGGGCTGGGGAGGTGGCTCAGCAGTTAGGAGCACTGACTGCTCTTCTAGAGGACCCGAGTTCAATTCCCCACCCACGTGGCAGCCCACACCTGTCTGTAGCTCCAGTTCCAGGGTTTCTGACACCCTCACAAGACATACATTCAGGCAAAACACCAATGAACATTAAATAAAAATAAAATATTAAAAAATGAGTAACTGTGAAAGGCTGACTGTACCCTGCAGTTAGGTTTTCTTTTCTGTTAGGTGTTTGCTTGGCCAGATCTTGATGTGTTATGGGATTCTGTCTGCCTGTTCCCTGGGATCCTGTAAGGCCAGACCGCAGGTGCTTCCCTGATGCTCACCTGCGGCAGTGGCACAGCTGTGCTTTCTCTTAGCCGCAGCCCGGTGAGTTGAGGCCAGGAATTTTAGTGCCAGGAAATGCTAGTACTGAGAAGGTACTGAGCCTTGATCTGCTTCGTGGAGGTAAGAAGGAGTTTGAGCAAGATCCAGTGGAAGAAAAGAAGCCCAGGGGCTGGGCTGCAGGAACACTGTGGTACCTGGGACTGGGCTGCAGGAAAGGTATAGTGTTGGGCAGGTCTAGAAGCCACTGGCTCTGTTTTCAGATGCTCTCTAACTCCTCTAATGTCATCTGCACCGCCTGTTTCTCTGCAGCCAGGACTTCTTCCAGGCTCACATAAGCTGGCATTCAGGCCAGACAGGAACAGCCAGTTTCCCTTTCCTGTATGTGTGTGACTTTGGTCGGGTAAACCCTTTCACTCCCTCGTTGGTGCTTGGGGGCAATGACCTAGCCAGGGTCATGAGGCAGGTACAGCTCCTGTTGCATACCAGCCTATGAGTTGCTAACTGTCCTAAGGTCAGCCTTCACCATGGCATTGGGAAGAGTGGCTGTGCTTACCTGGTGTGCAGGCAAAGATGTCCTTAAAATGAGAGCATGAGAAATAGTCTCCAGGGAAGAGCTCCCAAATTGCTTATCCCATAACAAGTGGTCAGCCCCATCGTCATACACATATAAGCAGTATTATATGAAATGAGCAGGTAGCATTTATATATTTAGGAGCACTCACAACAACAAACAACAACAACACAAGCACAAAGAAATAGGGACTATGAATTTGAGAGAGCGAGTGGGGTATACCTGGGAAAGGCTGGAGAGAAGAAGAAATGGGGAAATTATTTAATTATATTTTAATTTCAAAAAATGATTTTTAAAGAAAGAACAGAGGAAACCCACTGAGTGATGCTTGATGAGCTCATCGGGTGTTGGACAGAGGGCAGCCCTGGCCTCTCGGGGTAGTGCTGAGCTGTGGCCATGATGGACGTGATCCTCCACCTGGCTGATGACTCGGAGCTGTGTTGATCTTCATTTCATGCTTTTGAGGTGACAGTGACTCATTTTTTAACCTGTATCTACAAGACTAATTTAGCAAATTAATTTTTCTTATACTAGCTATTTAAAATTCGTTAGCTTTTGTGGCTGATGACTTTCTACTTGCTATTCATATCTGTCTTTCAAAGCTGGGGCAAAAAGACCATGTGGTGCTAAGCCGCCTTCCTGCTCTGTCCCTTTGAAAGGGTCCCAGTGAATTGTCCATGCTGTCCCTGGAAGCACCCCAGTGCTACACCAATCCTTCCCAAGTGATAATAATTTTAAGTCCTACAGGGATACCTTTGAGAATCAGTTCAGTAGTCTAATACTTTGCTGAGAAGAAAAAAAAAGAAGAGGTACTGATGGGACTTAACTTACCATCTACCACAAAATTTTCTAAGTAAATTATTTTGAAGCAAACCCAGACCCTTTCTTAGCAGGGACATGTTTGGGTTTGATTTTGAGAAAATTCTAATCTGTCACTGTCACCGTTCCTGCCATAATTTAAAGCTTCGGCGGCTTGTGGTAGATAACAGTTGTTACACTTCCTGCAGGCTAAGAAGGCAATGACAGCTTGGTGTATTAGCTACCACAAAACAGACAAAAGAGAAAAGTAAGGTCCGTGGGGACAGAGGGGGCTGTGTCAAGCCAGAGTCCCCTGGGGGAACTGGGTCCAGGACAGGGCCATAAGTCATTCTTGCCCACAGATCTTAGTCTTGATTCTTGCGCCCACACCTCTCTCCTAGGTGCTGTCAATCAGATCTGTGAGCCACAGATGCTTGGACAGTAGCCCTACCCGAAGGGGCCTGGTAAGGGTGGACCACTTCTCAAGGGGTCCCTAGTGATGAAACTACCCAACCCACTCCCTAATTTCTGTTTTTCTCCCAGGCCATGACATATACAGTTTTCCTGTGCTCTGTGCTCTTACTGTGATGCACCACCTTGCCACAGGAACAACATCACGGGCTAATTCATCAGGTGCTAGAACCCCTTTCCCCAACGCTGGGAGCCAATAAACCTTCTTCCTGAATTCTTATCTCAAGCATCATGTTCTAGTGACAGAAATCTAACACATTTGATGACAGCAAGGCCCTACTTTCATAGGTAGTGCCTTCAAATCATGTCTTTCATGGTAGGAGGTGAATAGGTTCCACTCAAGTCTTTTCTAGAGAACGCTGATCCTTGCTGTCCACATGGGCACATGCTTTATGACCTTGTCACCAACTCCTAATAGCATCACTTTAAGAGTCAGAGTTTCAAACAAATTCAGTTATAGTAGTGAGTGATTGCACTACCAAACCAGTTCCAGAAATCAGAGTATATGCAAAGTCCATCACGTCTCTCTCTCACACACACACCTCACACACCCATGTGTAGAGATAAGAGACCATGTGAGGGAAATTTGAATGAACACACCACATTCAAGTGTGGAATGTTGGTGCTATCTGTGTTACATGTGTGAAAACAGGCTCAGAGGACAGGTGAACACACCCCCTTACAATGTTCCCACTGACCCCTTGAGGAGCCATGCATCCCGGTGAGGGTCTGGGTAAGGCTTGTCCCCGCCAGTTCACCCTCATGCCGCCTGCAATTCTTACTGATGCTGACCTTACCACTTTTTGTCAGAATGGAACAGGGAAGTCTTGGAAGGAAGCTTTAGAAAGCCACAGCTGCCACAAGGACAGTCCCTCCCCCTGTGGGGCTCCACGGAGATACAGCCATTCTTTCCACAGCTGGGCATCAGGAGCCTTCAGCAGGAAAACATCCATAGCCGTAGACACTGGATCTAGATGTCTGTTCCTGGCCCCCCAACATGTCACAGCTAACCCCAAAGTGCCTTGTTTCTTTGCAATCACCAACAGTTTTGTTGGAATATTTGTAAACTAAGACTGTTGGCCCCCATGCCAGCACAAGACTTATGTTCTCATAGGAGCTCATCATGTGATGGCCAGAGGGCCTGCTTTCCACGGAAGGATCACTCCAAGTGATCTGGTTCCCTCAGTGACAGCGTTTCTACACTCTACACCTGGACGTATTTAGTGAAAGTAATTTCAGCTTGGTGAACTTGTGTGTGTGGAAGGCTGTGAATCAGAAACACGTGGGTGGGAAAAATGTGCTTGTGCATGTACCCAGCCCCCTTAATGTGGACCTTATTTATCTGTGGGAGGCTGGACAGAAAGATGAGCAGAGCCCAGTGTGTACTCTCTTGCCCACATTCACCTCACGTGAACATTATCTGACCTGCTCTCCAAAGGACAGGATTCTGGATGAACAGAAGGTAAAGTTTTCACCCACCCCAGACACTCCATGAAGGATACTACAGGCTGATGGAAGGGGAGAACAGCCCTCTTGGGTGGAAACCTGTGTGTTGGCACCTCTGCCAAGAAGTCCCCTCACGCACCTGAGCAGTGATTGAGTTCCTTGGGAATCCCGATGAAAGTCACAGACCTGCTACCAGAACCGTTTGCATACAGGCAGATGGTGCTGTGCTTACAGGGGATCATCGTGGTCCCTAAGTTAAGGATCTTTGATCCAAAGCTGTATAGCTTTGGGCAAGCTTTAAGTTGTCTGTGCCTGGGTTTTCTTCCCATCCCATAAGGCCGACAGTGAGAATATTTATTGAGTCTGCACACTATTACCCCCTGGTCATGCCACCTACTTCCCAGTTGCAGAATGCCTGAGTTGTGGCAGCTTAGAACCAAGCCCCGATTTTCACACTCGTGCGGTCAGGTCCAGCGCCCCTCCCACACTCCTCTAGCAGCGGCCGCAGGTGCAATCTGGAGGGAGATAAAACAAGTGATCAACTGAGGCAATGAACTACCAGTAGGGGGAGCAAGGATTCCCCTGGTCGGTCCTCGCTGACCCTAAGCTGGTGTCTGCAGACAGCTAGTATAGATGTGCCACAGAGTGAGGGAGATGGGGCCCTTCTCTGCCTCTGTGGCAGCTCCATTTTCCCCTGCAGCCTGGTATGGAAGAAAGCTACTTGCTATCCAAGAGGTCCTCCATTCCCGCCTTAGCTTTCCTGGGACATGTGCCTTTTGATTGCTTGGCTTCAGTGTCTTCCTCTGGAAAATGGAAGCACTCAGGCCTTTGTGGCTGTCATATGGATGGAGATAAGGTCTCAGATCTTCCTACGGCCTCGTACAACTCAGAGAATATGCTTAATGAATCCCCCCAGTGGATACTGATGGCCACCCTACTGGGATGGACTGGGAATTCAAGCCAGAAGTCTTGAACCTATTTTCCAGCTATGCCATGGACTCTAAGTGATCCTGAAAGCCTCATCTCATTGGGTCTCAGTCTTCCTGCCCCAGTAAGAGGTTGGCACTACAGGGTCTCTGCACCCAACTTTCAACACCCTAGGATGGCATTCACTTTGGATTGTGTCTAGAGAAGGGCAACAGTTTGGGTGAGAGACCATGGCTGCCATGGAGACTGAGGTATATTACTTTACCTCATAGCCCTTCAGTTAGCTTGCTCATAAATGAGACAATGATAGAGTTCAACAATATTGTAAGGCTTGGCATTTAGTATACAGTCTATCACTATACATAGTATGTATGCCAGCTATTTGACATGTTCTCTGGGTCTGCTATAAGATATTGTTTTGGAGGATTCCTGATGGGGCCATTGGCTACTGCAGACTCATAGAGGTCAGCAGATACTTTTGTGTAAAGAGCCAGATGAATGTTAAGTTCCGTGAATAACATAGTCTCAGCTGCAACTAATCCCCTCTGCCATTCTATCATGAAAGCAGCCCACAACACGAGTAAGTGCAAATACATTCCAATACAGCTTTATTGATAAAAGTAGGAGATGGCCCAGCTTTGACACACAGACAATAGTTTACTGACCCTGTCCTAGACACATGGGTCTCCTGGGTCAGAATGTTAGAAACTACATACATATTTATGTTATATTTTTATTTCCAATAGCCGCACACTTTTACTGTCAAAATCTAACCCAGTTGTCACACACATGTTATTTCAAGAGGAACACACCTGTGCCATTGGTTGAAGATGGCACCCTTCCTGGTTTGGTGGAGGGGAGAAGTACTGTAATGTGGGGCTGCCTAGACCCCTGAGGGGGTCCCTCTATGCTACATCTCCAGTTTCTGCTTGAGGTACAGGGAAGCAGGGCATATGGTCATCCTGATGACTTCTTTGTGTGTTCTGAAAAGTTAGTCATATCTGCTTTAGTGGCTTCTAATTCCTTTTAATGGTGCACTAAGAAAAATAAGACCGTGTTGAAAGGGGGGTGTACCTTTAATTAAAGTGCAGGAACACTGAAGGACTGAGTGATTGAAACAAGGTGAGGAGGAGGAGGCACTATCTGTGGATGAAGATGCACCCCTGTTCCCTGCTTCTTTTGATCACAGATGTGGGGGCCCGTGCCCCTCTAGGATACCCTGCTATGGAGGATTCTTTCTCCATACAGCAGCTTCTCCCTGCTGTGTTTCTTTCCTCTCTCCCTGTTAAGCTTCCGTCCTCCCGGCTGCGCCAGTCACTGATGGATGTTCCCTTGATGGGCCAATCTTAATTAAGTTGGATGATCTTCCTAGAGCTTGCAAAATGCAATTAATTCTTTCAGCCCCAGCCAGGGATGGGGTGCGTATTTGATTCAGCTGTCCCTCCTGAAGAAAGTGGAGAAATATACCAAATTCCAGGCCCTGTGTTGCTGCCTTGAGCCCAGTTAGTCCACCCCTGGGATTCACCAATAGATCCACTCAACCTCTGGGTCCCATTAGAGTAGAGTATGAATCATGACTCAGGCTTCAGATCCTACTAGAAACTGGCATGTATTCCCACAGTCAGGTGTCCTGAATCACACCTAAGTTTTCCTCCTGGAAACCTTTCCTAACTCTGGTCTCCTGGGAGCTATCTCTTTCCTGTCTTGGGTACCACAAACAAACTCAGCCGAAGGACTCTGACCTTGTCCTCTCCTAGCTGTGTAGTAGTGGGTTTCCACAGGTAAGGCTCAATTCTCCTGTAAGGCATTTCATTTATATTTTAATAAATAAAGTTTGCCTGAAGGTCAGAAAAGTAAAACAGCCTCACAGGCCAGCCTTACAGACCAGGCAGCAATGACACACATCTTTAATCCCAGTAGCCGCAATAACACACACCTTTAATCCCAGCAGCCACACTAGCTTGCCATAGAAACCAGGTGGTAGTGGTGCATGCCCTTAATCTTAGAACTAGAGAAGATTATAAAATGGAAAGAGACAGCTCTCAGTCTCTGAGGTTTCCCGGAGGCAGGATCACCATTTTCTGATTGAGGTCAAGGTAAGAGCCACTGACTGGCTGCTTTGTTTCTCTGATCTGCAGGTTGAACCCCAATATCTGTCTCTGAGTTTTTATTAATCGGGAATCATCCTCCTATCCAGATAAGCACATCCAGCACCTTGTATGATTACCAAGAACCCCTTCTGTCCTGAATCTTCAGCATGCACAGGAGACAAGCCTCCTTTTAACTCTTACTCAGTCTCATAGATTTTTCTGGAAATAGCAAAGGTATCAAGGGCTTTAGGGGTGCTAATGAGGAGCACAATGAGAGAGTGAGGTAAAGTGTTCTCGAGATGGCTAGTCCAAAGTCTTGAAGCAGCAGTCCATGACTGAGCTACATGAAGAATATGCTATGCACAGGGACCTGAGGTTGGTAAGAATGCAGTACAGGAGTAGAGGAAAGAAAAAGCCCCATGCCCAAGGGGGAAAGAAGGAAGGAGGGAAGAGATGGGAGAGAAAGGGACAGTAGAATGCTAAATCATGAAACTCTAGGAAATTTGGGCCTTGGTATCTGCTGGCATGTCAAGAACTACTGTACTGGTTCTCTGTGCAGAAAGTCCAAGTCTGTAGCTTCTCCCCCACCCTCCCTGCCTCCTTGCTCCACGACTTCAGGTAAACTTAGACAGGAGCCTGAGCAAGGTTGTTCAGCCTGGAGAATAAAAGTGTTCTTATAGTGAGAGGAGCGATCCAGGCTGCCATGTAAGCCCTGCCGTTCTCTTTGGGTATATGTCATGTTTCAGTTCCGAGTTCCTTGACGAAGGAAACAGGGAGATAGATTTGTAAGTTGGCATTTTGTCATTAGTCCCTCATGTCTTCATAGACTGATCGTCTGGGTAGCATTGCCATGGGGCCTGTGAGAGGTTTCCACACAGCCTGACTTCTCACTCAGTGGTTCCTGGGTCCCTTTGTGAAGCTCTCAGGGGGTGAACCTTGACCTGGCCTCTCCTTGTATTATTCCCTCTGCTTGGAAACAATCTCACTCTTCTCTCCCATCTCGTGTTCTCCATCGTCCCAGTTTGATTCCCACGAGTTCCACAGCACAACTACATAGGGCCCCTCCAGATGGATTGCAATGGTTCCTCTCCAAGCGCTTGTTGACATATAACTTCAGAAGCTATTCATGAAGACCTCAAATGGTGAGCAACAGAACCTTGTAGATAAGCTAAGGGTTGCCTGGGCCACCTTCCAGCACAGTCCTAGCCTGTTAGATGCTGAGAGTTCAGGAGCAGGAAAGTGGGAAGAGAAGAAGCAACTGGGAAGAAGAGCTCTCAGAGTGGTCAGGATTTCTTAGCACACCCTCACCGCACTGACATAGCACAGACACACTCTTGTCTTCATACCACACACACCACACCACTACCCCACATCGAATACATGCCCAATTGAATGTGAATATAGCCCACGTTCACCCTAAACTCCATACCCAGAAATAAATAGTACAGTGCACCCCAATACCCTGTACTTCATCCCCACAAACACTACCCACTGCACTTTTACACATACCATATACCACACACACAAAATTCCCACATGGACTTCCAATATAATGCATAAAACACATATCACACCACACACACCACACATCAAAAATACAAAACATTACAATCTACTTCCATGCAATTATGTCATGCACCCCACAGTAATCCCCGTACCACACAAACCCACGGAACATCATGTTGTATGTTTTTACCTGGGGAGACATACACAAGTTTCTGTTCACCTCTAATGGGGCAATGAGGATGGAACAAAGGAACAGTTCTAGCCAAGTCTAACTCAGTGACCCAGTATTGGGGTTACAGAGGCAATAGTGAGGAGTTTGGGGAGCTACAGCACTCGACAGCCTCCCTTTCCCCATTGACTATTAACTGTCTCTCTCCTTGAGGAGAAGGGCACTATGTGTGCCTCCTGTGCAGCCCAGTGCACCTCACGACATTTCCCATGCCCATCCAGACAGAATGGTCACAGGTACAATCTTGTTACGGCCTCAAGTGAGCAATTGTAGTTACTCTGATTTCAAGAGGGTGGTTTTCGCCTCGTGCCTGAATATCATAGTTAAACACACACTATATCCACAGAACCCATGCGCTCCTCTCCCAGCACATGCCACGCCATGCGCATAGACCACACATCACACAAAATGTATACGCTTGTCACATCATCTACCAAACACACGTCACACACCCACCTACTCCAGATTCTATGCCGCATGCACAGGAGTGAGGGAGAGGCCTGCTTGCTTTTCTACAACCCCTGGCTTGTTAATTGGCTGTCTCACTGCAGGCCTGTTTATCACCTTTCTCCAGAGCTTGGGCACCAAATGAAGATAGATTCCAGGAAGCTTTGAAACATTCCAAATACAGACGCCTGAGATCTGCACACTTTGAAGATTGGAACACATTTTAATTCTCCTCACAATGCTGGATTATATTTTAATTATCCCGGATGTACGTTCTGTTCCCTGTGACTCCCAGCAGTACTGCTCGGTGGGAGAACTGTTGTTCGCTCTTCTCTCTGTCCTGGCATGAGATCTGTGGTCCATCTGAACTCATCACCGTGCAGTGCAATGACAGGTCTTTTCTCCTAGAAGTGGTAGGCAACTCAGAAAACAAAGGAAAGAATAAAGAAGGGCACATGAAGTTCTCGAGAATTCTATCCTTTGTAAGTTGGGTGGGTTTGTTTTCAATGTTATTACATGCAAAGAGTTTATAAGTAGGTTTAATTATCCTTATGACTTTTTATTCAGTCACTCCTGCTCAAGACTCAAACCTGGAGAAAGAAGCCAGGAAGGAAGAGGAGAGGAGACTGTTTGTTCCCCTGGGAAAGCTGAGACTGCTGACTGCGGAGAACAGGCCCTTCTATACAAGGCCAAGAAAGGAAAAATTAGAAATGTCTTGGTGGGAAAGGAAGTGGTTAGGAGTCCAACGGCCCTGGTGTGGGTGTGTCTTCACTACTGCCAGGGCTCTGCAGCTGTGGCACCAGCCCACTGGAGTTGTTTAGCCTGGTTTGTGAAATGGGTCTGGGGGGTTCTGCTCACAAGGTCGAGGTGAGGCATAGAATGTCTTACTCCAGGGCTGGCTGACTACTGCCCACAGCAAGGTCAAAACAGAAGTTCTAATATCCCTGTCTTCTTCCCATTCTCTTCCAGGAAGATGAAATGACCTCTCACTCAGGACCAAGGGTTCGGTCCCCTTACATCTTCAGTGGGAATGAGTCACAGGGTGAGCTGGAGTACTAGCCTTCCTTAATATAGGAGACTGGTTCTGTCCCAAGGCACAGCCTGTGTCTCCCTCACTCAGACCTTTGCAAACCCTGCAGAGGTATCAGTCCATCTTCACAACTGCCATCCAGGCCCAAGGCCAGCAGCTACACGCTATTCCCTTAGCTGGCAGGCTTGCCTACTTTTGTTTTGCCCTTTGCCAGTCATCTCAAGGCAGCAGCCAAAGAGGCCTGTGAAATCCCAACCAGCTCAGATGACTTCTCCAGCCAACACTGTCCCACGGCTCCCCTCTTCCGGAGGAGCAGAGAATTCTGAACTTGTCTTGTTCCCGGAGATGCTCTTTGACCACAGGTTATCTGACAAACTCTGTAGCAAAGTAGCAATGCTACCACCTTTTTCTGCCTCTCTCTCCATCAGCCTTCACCTCTGCCCTAACTGCTTCACTTGTCTCTAGTGGAATCGTCCCCTGACTAGACTGTACGGACCAAGCAGGCTCTGTTTTGCTCACTGCTCAAGATAGCATGGCATCTAGCTTATTGTTCCGTATATATCTATGTTGGATAAAAACGAAAACCATGTAGGCAAATAGGGAAAAGAGGATGGCACTAAAGCATCTATGAGATTGCTAAAAGAATCGATGAGACCTGGTCTGATATGTGATGCCCACTGTCTTCCCTGACCTCTCACGACATCTTCAGTATTGTCACCCATCTCTTGTGGCCTGAGCTTCACACGCTGCATACAGCTTTGAGATTTTAGGTCCAGCCATGGAATGAGTGTAGAGAAGAGAGGCTTCCCTTGGGCTGAGCCACCTTATCCACTGGATGGTGGGGCCAGAGACAGGGTCTCTGCATTCTGTCCCATGGGAGCCACATGGCCACCACCGTGCCAGAGAGCCAGGGTGCCCGTTGCAATTTGAGAAGAATGCAGCAGAGAAGACAGGGTGTATGTGCTGTACTTTTCTTCACCCAAAGGATTAGAAGTCTGCCCGGAGTTTACTGGGACAAACTGTCCTAGGAATAGGGCTTGGGAAAGGGAATGACACCCATGCATCCATTGTTCTTGCTGCATCCTGCACTTCCCAGCACCTGGGCTTCACTGACTGTTATCTTGGGCAGATGACAAGGCTGCCATGGGCAGGGTGGGAGCCAATCTCTCTGTATCCCAGGGGATGGCTCCAGCTGTCCCTCCTCCCCTGCACAGGGCCAGTGGGAGGAGGACAATGGGAGGGAGGATAAATCGGCACTTTGTAGGTCGGTTGATTTTTGGGTGGGTGAAAGGAAAGAGTTGCTGTGGGCTGTCAGTATCTGTCATGAGCATGTCAGGCGGTGGGGGATGAGGGAGGCCGGCACTTTGGGTTCCAGGCAGAGAGAAGGACAGGCAGGCAGCCCTCCAAAGGGTCACAGTAGGGACCAGGTGCGGGAGGCAGGGAGAGTGGGAGGGTGCTGAACCGGGGTCATTTAGTCACAGCATGAATATTAATAGACGGCTGCCACACACACAGGAGCCCAGCCATTGAGGTCAGCACCATTCAGCTCCTGCCTCTTCTTTGCACTGTTATAATAAAAGCTCCATTTGCCTGAGGATGGGAGGGGCACCAAGATGACTTGCATTTCCCTTTAACCGTCTCCAGGCACTATCTATTGGATTCTTAGCTGCCCTGCTCTCCGATAGGATTGGCTCTCTTTCCCACCTCTCCATCCTTTCTGTGCCATGTATTCTACTTCGAGTTATTCCTAATGCCTGAAGGACAAGCTTTGCCCCTTGGCTCATGTCTGCCTGCCTCTTGCAGGCCCCTGAACCTGGAGATGCCTGGCATTGAAGTTTTCCAGAACTTGGGATGTAGCCTTTAATCTCACCGTCTCTGTGCCAAGAGTTACATTCACAACTCAAGTCTTTTGATTTGGTGTGCTGTTGGCAAAACAGAGGGGGGTGAGAGAACTGGTTGGTTTCGTTTCTCAGACAATCCCCATCCTCAACCAAATGGACAATGGAAGGAAGAGTCTGTAGATGAACATCGTGGAAAGTTCTCACGAACGTAGGGATGGCCCTGTAGATGGGCGTTCAGAAACTGAAAATTTCCCATTTGAGGTTGGGTCTCATACACACCTGCCCTTCATCTGTCATCAATATGCTGATACCTTCCCAGGAGGGTTGATGCTGCAGTCACCAGGGCTGTCCAGCCTTCCTCGCCTCCAGGTTCTCTCCCCTTACAACTCTATTTTCTTTGCCTCTTCTTTCCAAAACCCCACCTTATTCATAAGGTCTTGGTGGATTCAACCCTCCCCTCCTACTGACACTTACCTTCTGAACAGGGGTGTTCCTTCTTTGGCTGCAGATGCTGCACTTGGAGGGAACCATGTCTTAGACCCTGCCTGAGCTCAGCACTGTTTTTTACTTAGTGGCTTTTATAACAGAATCATGGAGAGAGAGTGCTTAGCTACTGAGATACCATCCCAAGCAGACAAACTAGACTAGAATTAGATATGAAAGGGAACATGCCCTCTGTGACTTCAATCTCCTCTCTAGCCCACACCCTACTAGGTTCAAGGCATTGGACTTCTGAGTTGTCATTTATCAGGGTATCTTGCTTTATGTGGTTTCAATGAATCATTTGACTATTTATTCTGCCCTTTCAGTGTAACAAGTGCGAGACTCCTACTTCTCCCCTTCCACCCTCTCCTTTCTGGGGCAAGTTTCCAGTGTGTGGTCTGTTCATGGCCTATGACACAAGGCAGGTAGGGATCTCTGTAGAGTGCTGATGACAGATTTCTGCCCTATTTTGATGACATTTATCATGAGCTCCATGGCATTGAGCTTCTTTTGGCAAGGTAACCACTTGTCTCATTGTTCTGAGCATTTCCCATGCCTCTCTAGGTTTTCACAGTTCCCCTTCATGAACCGTGGCATACATGGGGATGAGTAAGAGGAGGACCCTGTGTTCTGAGTTCTGCCTGCCTCTAACCTTACTCTCTTACATCCTTCTATAACTGCAGACCAGAGGGATGAGCTTCTCTTTGCTTCGTCCTCTACAGGATGAGTTACTTCTGGTTAGATTCTTTATCCATTCCCTAGGATCTGAGAACACAGCTGTGAATTCCTGACACTGTTACTATAGTGTAACCAGAACACAAATTCCATAGCTGGCTACCCTGGCCTCAAGTAGTAACCCTCCACACATCTATCCAGTGAAGGTCTCAGAAATGTCCCTCCTTCCAGGCACATGGTTCTGACTATTGTGAACTGATTGTCTAGTCTGCTGCTCATGCCCTCACCATAAGCACTCAGCAAATTTCAAAGCACTAGTGAATAGGAAGTGCAATGTGCATGCCACGGGTCTAGCGCAGAATGAAATCTTCAAGGTACTTACCACTGTTAGTCTGGGATCATATCTCCTGATCTGAAACTGGACAAGGGATGGGTGCCCGTGACACATCTGACCTGATGGGTGACATGGATGATGGGATTGATGGGAAGCATATGAAATGATAGACAACATAGTTCTGATTAGTTCTGGCCCGTGAGACTCCTGAGAAGTGACGCTGGAGGGCTTAGCTTCCCCAGAATGAATGAGAGCTTATGCTCAATCTGGGATCCTACACCCCAAAGTATTCCCTGCAGGGTATGGAAGCACCATGAGCTCATGGAGCTAGGTGGCAACTCACAGCATGTGGTGACTGCCTTTTTGTCACCCATACTACCATATGTAATCCCCCAAACTCATTAATTCACCAGGCTGGACTTGGGTGGAATCCCTTCTTAGTCTGTGGATGCCCTCTCATCTGGTACGAACTGGCACTTCTTCATGCTTTCCAAGACTGAAAGACTCTCAGTGCCATCAGTCAACTCTTCCATGTTCTTTGCTGGGCTTTAGAGTAGTAACTCTCCATCCTGTTGCCAGGCTCCATCTATCACACTTTCTTGGGAATTCTCCATGCCCTGTGATTCTCTTGTGATAATCCTGTTTGTCTTCTACTGCTAGCCTGACACTGGTAGTGATGCCTTCCCCATCCTCATGCCTATTTATAGAGCTCTCATACATCCTTCATACAGGCTCCATAACTCAAGCATAATACCTTTCTTTCCCTGATTCCATCCACAGTCTTCATCCAGCCCCATTATCCTCCCCTCTTGCCCATGGCTCATCAAAGTGTTTGCTTTGACAACTTTGACTGAACCCTCCTGGTCCTGCCCGCTGGAAGCAGACCTGTTTGGCCTGACCTGATGGAGACTGCCTGGGTTGGGAATAGGCTGTCTGTTGGTGGCTGTGACTCTGAACAGGATCTGTCTGGAAGTTTTGGGATGCAAAAGACAGAGTTCAAAACCTACTTTAGGAAAGGGAGCATTTTTATTTTCACAGGAGGCTAGAAGCCTGGATCTAGAATGTCCCAGTGTCAGTTAATTTGGGTCCTTTATTTTGTCCTTGACATTTCACTTACTTTGTTGGATTGATCAATTAGCTAGTCATTGCCTTGGTAGAACACCCTGATCCAGGCATCCATGACGTCCAGCAGAGAGAAAGGGAAGTGTCTCCTAAGTGACATCTCTTTTTTTATCAATGAAGCAGATCTTTCTGGAAGATCCTTGACTGGCTTCTTCTCCTGTTTCATTGGCTCTGCTTGACCGGTCACTGTGATGTGCTGCTGTGTGGGCTCAAGCTCATCATCACTCACCCCAGGAACTGGGAGAGAACCTTCTCCAGTAATCAGACTAGTTACATACCATGGAAATGCCCAACAGTGTTTGCCACAGCATTGTATTGGCTATGCTTGGTAGTCTCCAGTGGAAATTATCAGAAAGGATGTGATGGGATTGTTGCTTTGAGAAGAAGGGAATGAGCCTGCTCTTGAAGACCACATGTGATGTCCAGAAGTTCTGCTCTGCATCTTATCAATTACTTATCTTATTGCTGTGCTAAAATACCCGATGAAAGGAAGCTTAAGGAAGGAAGTAGTGGTTTTTCGGTTCATAATTTCAGAGGACAAGGCACTGCTGCTGAACTGGCTGGGCCCACAGATACAGGAGGAACAGGCTGCTTGCTCATATCCAGGGGATTAAGAAGCCGAGAGCAAAACTGGGCTGAATGAGGGATTTGGCCATAGCTCTTAATGTCTGTATCCTAGCACCATTCTTCTATCTAGGTACCTCCTAAAGGTTCCACAAAATCTAGAAATGGGACTGCCATCTGGGGACCAACTTGTTCAAGTACATGAGCCTTTGGGGAGCATTTTATATTCAAACCATGATTCAGCCCATCCTCAACTCAAAACAGTAGCGGTCCTTTTGGTGTGCGAGCCAATCAATTCAGGTAGGACCAATCAGTCTAAAATCTAACATAATTCTGCCAAATGACAAAAGTAATAACAGACCCACATGGATCCAAAGCACATTAACTTTTAAACAAGGATGTCACATAGAACATAAGGAGAATCTCCTTTTCAAAAATATAAAAGGAGGTAGAATAGTAAGCTATCCAAAAAAGGACAAGGCCTCGAGGGGGAGAATTTCGAGACATGAGTTGTTCTTTTCTGCGAAACTTTCTAGATTCTGTGTGGATGTGAATCCAGTGTCTGATGCAAAGGTACTTTAGTGCTGCAGCTCAGGATCCAGAAAACTCCACCCAGACATGCAGGGAGCCAAGAAGTCTGAGCACAATGCCGCTAGGTGCCAGAGTGGCATGCTGATTTCCTTATAAGTGGCTGTCCATGACTTGAGAAGCTATAGGCCAGGAAGCATGGCTGCCTGGGTATCTCAGCACCTAGGATTGACAGGCCTTCAGACTGCAGCTCAAATTATATCTACTTCCTGCCTCTTCCACTGCCTTTCAGCACACCACCTTACATCTTCCCGGATGATCACAATAGCTCTCTAGAAGCTCCCCTTTCTGCCATGGGTCCTTCCAACCCAATCCACCGGAACACCAGAGCCATCTGGAATTTTTAGTGAAGTTACTCTCTGCTTTAAACCACTTGGTGGCTTCCTGTGAAGCTTATGACCAAAACTAAACTTCTCCACTGACTCAGGGGACGCAACCCCACTCTCTCCTCCTTTCCCATTTAATATCTCTCACAAGCCTTCAGGCACCTTTGTCTTACTCCTGTTTCTGCAATGCTTCAATGTCTTCCCTGAATTCTTAGAATGCCTTCTTCATGTTTCCTTGCCCAGCATCTCACCGTCATCATCAGGTAGCACTCAATTTAGACGCTGTTGTCCAAGAAGGCTTCCCTGATTGCCTTGTTTGAGTAACGTTGAGCCCGACAGTATCTTTCACAGCAGTCTGTTAGCTTTTTTCATAGCATCGATTATTCCTGATGCTGTACCGTTCATTTGGGCTGTGTTTCCTGGTATTGTCTGAACCCCCTGAATTCACCTCTGTCTGCCTACAGTCCTTATTCCTAAGGTCAGCATTACAGATCTTTAGTCCAGATTTGATAAGCTAATGAGTGGTTCCTTTAAAGCAAAGAAGCATGCATAGGGCTAACACACCATACCTTAGGTCACAGTAGGCAAAGGATAGGGAGGAGAGCATAGCTCCAAGAGCCAGAAGCCCCAGGATTGGATACATTCAGGCTACCCTTACTGTCCCAATGTGCTGTCCAGAGCAGATCACAAAGAGTTCCTTAAATTCTCTCCCATGAGTCTGCGAGGTCTCTGGCCAGCAAGGGGCCCTGATCCTGTACCAGAAGATCCATCAGAGGGGTGAATGTGCTCCTGACCCACGCCAGAAGCCCTGGAAACGGACCACAGACATTCCTCAACCTGCTAAACTTCCTGTTCATTCTGCATGGGCTCCTAACCCCGGCTACTGCCCCTCTCTTCCTACCCCATCCCAGCTTGCGTTCAGGCACCCCCTCCCTTCCCTTCTTCAGGGGCCATAGATCCCCCAGCTCAGCCTTTTTGGGTGCTGGAACCTGGTGGTGAGTGCAACCGGGCTGGAGTTCCTTTGTTTCAATAGCCTGCCTGCAGCAAGGAAGGCCTTTTGTCTGCAAGG
>LOEQ01002656.1:286735-332504 GCA_001685075.1 Bramus lutescens | reverse complement strand
TTTGGAAGAGCAGGCAATGCTCTTAACCTCTGAGCCATCTCTCCAGCCCGACATGTAATATTCTTGTGGTGTGCCTTCTCTGGGGGCTGGGCTATGTTTTGAGTCATGTTAATGCAACAGCGTTATAAAAAGAATTTAAAATTTGAATACAGGGTGTAAGTAAGCAAGTGCACTATAACACTCCACGTGAAACTCTCTAACATCTTGTGTTAGCTAATAACTTAACCCTCACCTGGAAGCAGTCCTCCTTCAACCCAGACACTCTAGCAAAAGAGAAAGAACATCGAGGTCTCTCCTCCAGGATGAAACTCTTGTGAAATGTTCTTCAAATTTCAGCTTAACACTCTCTGGATTGGCCATTCATGTGTGGGGTTCTTATGGACCAGTTACATAGTCCAGTGATTCTTTGTAGTCAGCACCTGGTGAAAGTGATGTCTGACAGATACCTCCACTTCACACACTTTGGAAATGAGGTCAAAAACAGCACATAGGGAAATATTCCATTGCTATGGTCCCTATGCACCAACAACACAGGCAGCAGAGGCCTCCAGACTCTGCAGCGAGCAGTACTGAGGAGAAAATGGCTCTATACTGACTCACTGTGTGAGAGTCAACATGCGTGTTGGAGCTCAAAGCCATTTTTTCAAAAGAGATTTGGCAAGAGATGGATGTCTGTGTGCTTTTTGGAAAGAAATATAATGACGCACATAGTGTTGGGGGCACATTATTATAGGTCTTCCAGGTTTGCTATAATATCTGCATCTATGAGCAAATGACTAGAACATCCTGGCTGAAGGATTGTTAGCAACATGTTATCATGACATACATGGTCTGGTTTCTCCCTGTATCCCATCATTGTCTGTTACACGCTTGGTTCTCATTTGCTCTATACTTTTGCAATTCTGGTTCCTTGGTGTGATTCCCAAGTGTATAATTCCCCACTGCTGTCTCTTTACTAGAAGGGGCTGGGAAGGTGTTCTCACTTTGATCCCAACTTTCTCCAACATGCAGCACTTTCTTCTAGATAATGGGCATATGGTTATGAGTCATGGCGTGTTTCCAAGGCCATCCTTAAAGTAACAGACCCTCGTGTCATCGATAGAAGAAAAGAGGTCAGCATTTACTGTCACCTTTGGAGTCATCTGTCCCACTTAAGAGACTCCCAGAAGAGGATGTCAGCATCCTTGTGTCATTGTGTGGCCTTTCCATTCATGGATTATCGAGCTCCTGCTGACGACTTCTGCTCCAAAGACTGTCTGTCAGCAATGTTGAGGGCTCTAGTCGATGAGAATTTTATTTTTAGAAACACTGCAATTTCTCTACTCTAAAAATAGTCTCAACTGTTATCATCCTCTCCAAGATTCTTAGTTAAATTCTCACAGGTGTGTATCTTCCCATTCCAGGCTCTGACTAAGGTGTGCAATCCATGCCAGTGATGGAAGTCAAATGACATTTCTGGGCTTGCATTTTGTTCTCTGTCATATAAACTTCCATGTATACCCAAGGCCTAATAGGATAATATTTTTAAAAATAGATAAATGAAAAGTGGGGATTTAAAAACTATTTATAAAGCAGGAAAGCAGGTTCCTGTACTGACCTCCAGTCTCAGTAATAGCACAGGTGAATTTCTGTATCAAATGACCTGTGATAGAAGGAGCTATGGAGTCAGTTTGCTCTATAGCATGAGGATCCTAGTTTAAAAGTATAGAGCCATTTCTTCCTCCACAACCCACATAAATGCCTTGTTGGTGTGGTGTCTTTCTGTATCCAGTTCAGTGACAAGGGATCCCCAAGCAAGCTATCTAGCCACACTAGACATAGTCAGGACCTCTGAGTACAAATGAGGGAATTGACTCAATGAATAATGTAGAGATTGATTTTAAGATTCCTAAAAGCAAACTCCAGCCTCCATATGCATGCACAGGCTCCTGTAGTCACATATATTCCTACACACATGACAATATGCATTCAAGTATTCATGTGCATCACAAACTCGTGCAAAAAATCAAAGTCCCTCTAGAAAAGATGTTTCTGTGGTTTTTCACTGTGGTCTTTCCATAGGCGCTCCATCCATTCCAGCAGTTCAACTAAGGAAAAGGCAGGGAAGTGTGATTTCCTCTGTATACTAGAGGAGCAGTTTCCTATGTAAAGAAGGTGAAAAGCTTAAAGTGATCCCTCTTCTTTGGCAACCTCACCTTATTTTTCTCCTCTAATCTTCATCATCATCTTCATCAAAATAACATTTAGATTCACTGTCCAGATTGAAGAGACACTCTAGTAGACTGGCTAGGTGTCTTGTGCCTACAGTGGCAGGAAGGAATTGACAAGTAGTGACAAATTTCCTTCTTTTACATTTTTTTCAGTTTGAGAGAGAATTTACTTGTTAATAATAAAAAGGAAGAGACAGAGAGACAGAGACAGAGATACACACAGGAGGAAGGTTGAACAGATGAGAATTTTTTTAATGCTTGAAGATGGAAACAGATCATTTAGTGGGCTTGGGTATGGCTGAGGATACTCTGTCAAGCAAGAACTAAAACCAGTTTTTCACCTTTGTTCTTTTAGCTATGGACCTGCCAAAGCCATGTGGTGTTGACCCCTATTCACAGTCAGGCAGATCACAGTTCCAATCAAACTCAAGGTTAAGAACATATTTACACCTACTGAGGAAATAGGATCCAGCAGCTGATGTGCATCTCAAACTCAATTTCTCTCTCTCTCTCTCTCTCTCTCTGAGAGAGAGAGTGTGTGTGTGTGACACACACACACAAACGCAAACCAATTATTTTGATCAGTAAGAGATCACTGCTCTGTAAGTTTCTAAATGTTTACTGGAATAGAGGACTTTCTAAGAACCATATAGGGAAAACCTTGATTGGTCTCCACTCTGAGCTGATTTTTAACTCCAGCACTGAAAACTGCTTCTGGAAATCCCCACTGGAACTTCAGAGTGAAGACCTATTCATGATCAACTGCTTCCATCCTCACCATCCACATTCTTTTCCCTGCAAATCTGCAATTCAGGAGCTTGGTTTTGGAATGCACTCTCTTTTATCATTTTTATTGAGCTATATATATTTCCTCTCCCCTCCCTTCTTCCCCCTTCTTTTCTACCCTCTCCCATGATCCCTTTGCTCCCAATTTACTCAGGAGATGTTTCTTTTTCTACTTCCCTTGTAGATTAGACCCATGTATGTCTTTATTAGGGTACTCTTAGTTGTCTAGGTTCTCTGGAATTTTGGGCTGATTTTTCTTTGCATTATGTCTAAAAGTCACCTGTGAGTGAGTACATATGATATTTGTCTTTCTGGGTTTGGGTTACCTCACTCAATATGTTTTCTAGATTTATCCATTTGGCCACAAATTTCAAGATGTCATTATTGTTTTTCCGCTGTCTAGTACTCTATTGTGTAAATGTACCACATCTTCTTTATCCATTCATTGGGTGAGGGGCATTTAGGTTGTTTCCAGGTAGACTGATACTGTTTATTACGACGATACTTGTATCAACTCGTGTACTCCTTGTGGTATGATTGAGCATCCTTTGGGTGTATACCCAAAAGCGGTATTGCTGAGTCTCGAGGTAGGTTGTTTCCTAATTTTCTGAGAAATCACAATACTGATTTCCAAAGTGGCTGTACCAGTTTGCACTCCCACCAGCAATGGACGAGTGTTCCCATTACCTCACATCCTCTCCATCATAAGCTATCATCAGTGTTTTTGATCTTGGCCATTCTTACAGGTATAAGACAGAATCTCAGAGTTGTTTTGATTTGCATTTCTCTGATGGCTAAGGATGTTGAGCATTTCCTTAAGTGTCTTTCAGCCATTTTCGATTCCTCTGTTGAGAGCTCGCTGTTTAGGTCTGTATCCCATTTTTATTGGTTTACTTGTTCTTTTGATGACCAATTTTTGAGTTCTTTGTATATTTTGGAGATCAGCCCTCTGTCTAATGTGGTGGTGAAGATCTTTTCACATTCTGTAGGCTGTTGAGGCTACAATTACCCTGACACCCAAACCACACACAAAGACATTGCAAAAAAATTTACAAACCAATCTCACTCATGAACACTGATGCAAAAATATTCAATAAAATACTGTCAAACCAAATCCAAGAACACATCAGAAAAATCATCCACCATAACTATTAGGCTTCATCCCAGAAATGCAAGGATGGTTCAACATATGAAAACCTGTAAATGTAATTCACCATATAAACAAACAAACAAACACATGGTCATTTCATTAGATGTTGAAAAAGCCTTCAACAAAATACAACATCCCTTCATGATAAAGGTCTTAGAGAGAGCAGAGATATAAGGAAGAAACTTAAACATAATAAAGGAAATGTACAGCAAGACAACAGCCACCATTAAACTAAATAGAGAGAAACTCAAAGTGATCCTGTTGAAATTAGATGCAAGCCAAAGTTGTCCACTCTCTTTATATCTATTTAATATAGTACTTGAGGTTCTAGCTAGAGCAATAAGACAATAAAAGGAGATCAAAGGGATACAAATTGGAAATCAAACTCTCATTATTTGCTGATGATATGATAGTTTACATAAGCGACCCCAAAAATTCTACCTAGAAACTTCTACAACTCTTAAACATCTTCAATAATTCAGAAGGATGCAAGATTAACTCAAAAATAAATCAGTAACCCTACTTTATATTTAGGAGATAAATGAGCTGAGCAAGAAATCAGAGAAACAACCCCTTCACAATAGCCACAAATTACATAAAATATCTGGGAATAACTCTAACCAATCAAGTAGAAGACCTGTATGACAAGAACTTTAAATTTTTGAAGAAAGAAAATGAAGAAGACACCAGAAAATGGAAAGATCTCCCATGCTCTTGGATAGGTAGAATTAACATAGTAAAAAAATGGCAATCTTACCAAAAGCAATCTACAGATTCAATGCAATCCCTATCAAAATCCCATCAAAATTCTTCACAGACCTCGAAAGAACAATAATACTCAACTTCATATGGAAAAGCAAAAAGTCCAGGATAACCAAAACAATCCTGTCCAATAAAGGAACTTCTGGTGGCATCACAATCCCCAACTTTAAACTGTACTACAGAGTTACAGTACAGAAAACAGCCTGGAATTGGCATTAAAAGCAGGTGGCAGGACCAAAGGAACCAAATCAAAGATCTGGATATCAATCCACACACCTACGGACACCTGATTTTGGACAAATAAGCAAAAAATATTAAATGGAAAAAGAAAGCAAAACAAATGGTGCTGGTAGAACTGGATACCAACATGTAGAAGAATGAAAATAGATCCATATCTATCACTATGCACAAAATTCACAACCGAATGAATCAAAGACTTCAACATAAAACCAACCACACTTAACTTCATAGAAGAGAAAGTGGGAAGTACACTTGAACTCATTGGCACAGGAAACCACTTCCTAAATATAACCCCAGTTGCATAGACACTGAGGGCAAAAATTAATAAATGGAACCTCCTGAAACTGAGAAGCTTTTGTAAAGCAAAGAACATGGTCAACAAGACAAAATGGAATGCACTCTTTTTTTAAAAAAATTATTTATTTATTAAAAATTTCCACCTTCTCCCCTCCTCCCATTTCCCTCCTCTCTCCCTCCCTCTCCAGTCCTAAGAGAAGTCAGGTTGCTCTGCCCTATGAGAAGTCCAAGCCCCTCCCATCCAGGTTTAGGAAGGTGAGCATCCAAACAGACTAGGCCCCCCAAAAGCCAGTACATGCAGTAGAATCAAAACCCCGTGCCATTATCATTGGCTTCTCAGTCAGCCCTCATTGTCATCCACATTCAGAGAGTCCCGGTCTAATCACATGCTCCTTCAATCCCAGTCCACCTGGCCTTGGTGAGCTCCCATTAGATCAATCACACCGTCTCAGGGGGTGGACACACGCCTAGCGGTCCTGACTTCCTTGCTCATGTTCTTTTTCCTTCTGCTCCTTATCTGGACCTTGGGAGCTCAGGCCAGTGCTCCAGTGTGGGTCTCTGTCTCTATCTCCATCCATCGCCAGATGAAGGNCCCAAGCTCTCCCCAGTCCTCCCCTTCTCCCTTCTCTCTCCCCATCTCCCCTTCTCCCCACCCCACCCCCACCCCCGTGCTCCCAACTTTTTCCCGGTGATCTTGTCTACTTCCAATATCCAGGAGTATAAATATACGTTTTCCTTTGGGTTCACCTTCTTATTTTGCTTATCTAAGATCACAAATTATAGGCTCAATGTCCTGATAACCCAGACTCAAAACGATGAATATGGTATGTACTCACTCATAAGTGAATTGTAGCCATAAACATGGAATGAACTCTTTAGAGATGGAGAGGAAGAATAGTTTACAGAGCACACAGCAAGAAATCAGAGGTCCAAGCAGTAGCTTGGAAGCAAGAGCCAATGTGCACTACATTTCAGAGAAGTCATCTTCTGGCGTAGGTGAGTTTCTTTGTGTGCCACCTCCTGGCATGGAATATGCACCATGCAAAGGAGAACACTCCAGACTGGCAGACATGCACCTTCAGGAGATCAGTATGAACTACTGTGAGTATAAGCACCACTGTGGCAATCTTTATCAAGCGTTTATGGGGCATGGTATTTATATTCAGTCAAATAAGAAAAGTCCTGGTCAAAGTCATGTCCCTTGAGGTGTCAAGCTGAAGTTTTGTGCTGTCGCTATTGAGAACCGAAGGCTGTAAGGAAAGCTTGAATGTAGACAGCTCTATGTCCGGTCTCTTCCTATTGCGCTTTCCTCCGCAATTCCTCTGTAATTCTGCTCCAAATGATCTATCTGTTCAACAAGGAGTCTGGAAATGGACCTTTTCCCACAACTTCACACTTAACAACTGTTATTCCCACGTTTGTTGACCTCTCACCCCTGACTGTAATTCACATTGTTGCCACTGATACTTTCAAGTTTTATCCAGTAGCTTGACTTTGCAATCAATTCTATACTAGTGCCACAAAGAAGACTCCTCTGTTTCCTTCCTGTTTCCCTCATGGAAATGAGCCAACAACACATGACAGATATCATTGAATGATTATCATGCACCATAGAAGGGCTCACACCTGCTTCCAAAAAGGTAGTGTGGCTCACCCACAACCCCAATGTTCTCTTCTAGTGTGAGAATCCATTTGATATCTGTCTCCAATTTATTATGGAAAAGAAGATTGTGTGATAGCGAATTGTTTGGAGTTATAGAAAATGTGGGGATTCTAATTTTCAGTTAATACAACTAAACTTTGCTGTTACTCAGGATTCCTTAATCCCTCTGTATGCTAAACTTTTATCTTTCTCAAAAAGTTAGCTATGCAGAACTTCCTTCTGAAACTCTATACCTCACTTGCCAGGGTGTCCATTTCAGTGTTTTTGAGATCCAGGACACTTCTATTGGGATCTTGTTTGTAAATATTTTACAATATTTTTTCATCACAAACTTGTAAATTTCTGTTTCTGAGAACTTCAAACCTGGGAACCATACATTAATATCTTCAAATGAGGACCTCAGAAAGGATTGCAACAAATGTTTTCAGGGAGAAGAGTGTATATTAAAATTTACTCGGTACTTTGCATATTTCTGCAGAAAATAAGCAAATGGCTTAGGGCATTACCTTGAAAAAACATTGGATGAAAGCCCACAGGGTTTCTAATGAGCTAAATCTGAAAAATTCAAATGGATCCTGTAATTTACAGTCTAATTAAAAGTATTACAGATTAATTGGTGTTCTCTTAATTAAACAAATTGTCATGTTTTCCTTTTAGTGGGCAATAAATGAAAGGTAAATCCTTATTTTACTCTTTCCAGTGCTGGTTGTTTATTGCCATGTGATAAAATTACTCTAACATTTAGTGGCCTCGAACATCAACCATCATGCTTCAGCTTAGTATCTGAGGGCTACAAACTTGAGCAGGACCACAGTGGGTAGTACTAACCTAGAGTCTCTCAAGAAATCACTGCCAAACAAAGTTTGGTGCTTCAAATTGGAAAACTGAAACATCTAAGGGCTGAGCAAATAGGCTTGTCTGCCCTCCTCCCTCTCCATCTCCATATCCCTCTCTCATCACACACACCCAGAAGAACTCCATTTGCTCCAAACATGTAAATTAATTTGGTCTTTCTCTGAACTCCAATGACTTCTGCATAGCTAAACTGCTTAAATGTCAGCATCTAAGGGCTCCATTATGAATATGTGGTGAAGAAGAAAGAGGCCTTTCCATAACTAGGCCAATTTTCAATGCACTTGGGAAGAGGATGTGGACCCCACCTCTCAGCTGGGGCTGTGGACCCAATAGTTTAGTGCTATGTGTAAAAGCCTGCACATCCTACAAGTCACTTGAGTTATTCCCACATTCAAAATTCATCCACTCTTCTCTAATAGTCTCCACAAGTTTGAGCTCATTACTATATCAGGATCAAGTCTCAGACCGAGGCTCTCATTAGAGATGTGCACAAAGTTCCTAGGCTTGGTTTCCTTGGATACATCACCTCAGGTACAGTTCTGCTCCATTTTAAGATGTGAGAACCAAACTAAAAATTCTTTACCTCTGAAAGGAAAAATATCAGCTCAGGACCCTCAAGACCAAGTTTTCAGCACAAAGGAGATTTATTTGCCCCAGAGGACAGAGAATAAGAGTCTAAGAAAGGAAATAGAGGGAGGGAGAAGGTGAAGAGAACAGGGGAAAGGAGCCAGAGTTATTTGTCCTGGATGGACAAAAGACAGCCTCTGGATAGAGAGGAGACAGGTCTGGCCCATAGGCAAAAAGCAGTTTATAAAGGGAAAATGGAAAACCCTGTGTTGGAATGAAGTGTTTAATTTTAATTGTGCATGTTGATTATGTGATCCAACAGTGGGGCAGAGTTTTGGCTAGAATTCAATACTTTGATAGCTGAACCTTGGCAGTTGACCTCAGAAGGAGGAAGTGGCCAAATAAGGGATTGAATAGGAGACTAGATTTAGGAACACAATCTATGGTTTAGCACGGCAGAGAAAAAGAGGGAGAAGGACAAGGCTGCCAAGGCCACATGCTTGACTTGACTAGCTTTCCTTTATCTTCCTCGTCGTGCCACTTCACAAAAATCATGTTCTATATATTTTTTCTCAATTAAAAAATAGTTCTTAAAGTCATTGTGATACATATTATGGAAAGAATCTACAATGGGAGAAGTGGGAGAATCAAGGTCTCCAAGACAAGGCAGTTTTGAAAACTAGCTGGGCACAGTTGGTTAGGAGGAAATGTTGCTCCTTGGCTGGTTTCCTGAGGTTCTTAGCTCCTCCTGCAGCACCCTGGGTCTATTACTTTACACACTCCTTGCTTTACCCTCAGCAAGAAGGTTGTGTGATCATCTGATCATTTCTTGACTGTTTCATCCCTACAGAGAATGAAGGAATAGATGTATTTTGCATGCTATATGTTATATTGTTATATACTCTTTGTCCTCATCTGTTCACACTGGCACAATTATTTAGAAACAGTGTTATTTTTATGTTTCCTACTATTTATCCCATCAGACAGAGACAAAATTCACAAATCTATTCAAGATCAATTGTATTCTTCCTTAAGATCCACTCAGAGGAGTCTCACAGATCCCATTCTTCTGTGGAAGAATCTCTGTCCTATTTTCTAATAAGAAAGGCATGTTCTTAAATTTTATTTCAAAAGATCAACATTATATATTAATTACAATTTTTCTTAGATATTGAAGGAATATTACACGTCTACCCTGAATTTGCTCTTTTCCTTAAAGTCATTTCTTAATTTCAGCAATATATCTTATAATTTTTGTCATCTAGGGAGACAAAGAATGATTTCATAATTCATAGTCACCTGATACTTTTCTTCAAATTTTGCTTGAAAATACAATAATTCATTTTTTAAACTTTTCATCTATTTATGTATGTGTTTTCAAGGTACAGGAACACTGCTTTAGCCATAGTTACCCATTCATGAGATGCATCTTCTATTTTCAATACTGCCACAAGAGCTTTGTAAAGCATTTTACCAACATTTCAATGTATCTTCTCTTCTTCAAATTCAAAGGCCATTTTTTTCTAACTTTGTTAAACTAGTATGGTCAGTGCCAATGTCCTCTACTGTGGTCTGTCATGCAGCAATAGTCTCTTCAAGTCACACTTCTGCTCACCAGAGGAGCCTATGGCTAGCACCAGTTGCTTTAGGTTTGCATTCCATTCTAATTCCCATCACAAAATTTTGCTCTGACTTTCTGTTACTACACACACACACACACACACACACACACAGACACACACACACAGAGAGAGAGAGAGAGAGGGAGAGAGAGAGAGAGAGAGACAATTGATGCACATTTAATGGATGGCTAATATAAGGATCATTTTGGAGGCTCAGCAATTTCTGAAGGACACAGCTGTATCTATACACATGAATCATGAATGCTTGTAAATATCATTGAAGATAACTAAGGAAGACAGTAGAAAGTTAGAGTGTGTGTGGTGGGAGGGGCAGTTGTATATCACGAATCCTCGTTCAATCTTTTAAAATCAATGTTTGCTCTGTAAATTAACCTCATTCAAGGTTTGATTTATAAAATTTAAAAACAGTCTTTTGTCCCAGATTTTGTCTAGAATTTTCTAGAAAGAAATCAATACTTACAGCTTGTTTATTCTCTCATTAGTCCTTAAAGGAATAAATGAAGCACTTGTACTTTCAAAATTCAGATCTTTTTACGTGGTACGTGATTTTATATTAAATAGTTTTAATGAATGAATTAAAGAGAGAGAGAGAAAGAGAGAGAGTAGAAATTATATGGGCTCAAAATAGGGGTTACTTCTAACATTGTCAGAGAACAGAGTGACTATTTGTCTTCTGCTTAATTCTCTCCTTATTTTCCACACAGAAACTTGCTCTCTTTTCACATATTTATTTAACATGTTGGGGCCCCACATTGGGATAACATCTGTGGGGGCTCTGCCTTGATGGCATTTGCAGGTTCCAAATAGGGGCATGGAAATTACAAATATTAGGCAGGAGGAACAGAGATATGAAAGAAAATGAAATAGAGACATAGAACAGAACCAGGAGGACAATCCAATGAATACTGAATTTGTCCACATTTATTTTGTATATGCTTTGTACCCCAATCCTAAAAAGGGGAAGGCAAAAGACTGTTTAACATGATAAAAAACCAGACAAACAAAGCAATTACTTGCTTTAATACCTGATATATCAAACAGCTATATGCTTAGTTTAGCATTCTGTTGTTTTTGCAGAACATGGAATGACCACACTCTAGACCAAGCATCCTGTAGGCAGTCACTCCATGGGTCAAACCTCTTGTTATACCCTTGAAGGAGCAAGAATAGGCTTGAATTCTCTGACCTTTTGTCAAAATGGAATGGACCCACTTCTGTGGGCTCCCACAGAAACAGCTGTGTAAAGGGTGCTCTTGCTAAAAATGGCAAGTTGAGGGAAGTTTTTATGTAATTAAAACTAGGAAGATTCATCAATGTTCTGTTTATAGATAAAATACAATACTATATGATCAGAGGTCAAACTATATGACATCGTAGGTTGTTCAAACTGAGGAATGTGAGAAGGACCAAAGACTTCATTTTGTACACAGAAAATCTTTTGATAAATGTATTCTAAAATCTAGTTCCTATGACTTTTAGAAAGGTGATGAGAAGGGCCATGGCAGATGTCAGTAGTCCCTGATATTCAGTGTATATGTAGATCTGCTTCTGATCAATCACAACTGGAAATTGAAGTATGTGCTCATTAAAATAAGTCATGTTTTAAGCCCAAGCTCGATGAATCTGTTGAGGTATCATAGGTGTTTGTGATGAGTAACGGGTAGTGAAATTAAACTACAGTGTTCATGTAGCCTAAGAGTGTTCTGCAGTGGCTTGCTATATAAAGACCTATCTTAAAAAATAAGCAATACTTTGAGTACTTAGCATCTTTGTTTTTACATAAAGGCTCAAAATTTTCATGGGCTTTTAAAATAAGAATGATGAGAGCATAAAATAAAAAAAAATTGTACTTGATGGTCTACTGTTACAAATGTTTGCATTCGAATTCTGATTAGGTGCATTTCTTTAGGTAGAAATGAAGATCTTGAAAATGCCTATATTCATCAAGTTTCTTCTTTGACCTGAAATAATCAACACTTATTTCAATGAGATATTTTTGTTCAGTGTTTGAAGAAAATGTCTTGAATTTCAGGTCCGTTTTGCGGACAAAACGTCAATTATGTAACAGAAGAACTCTGCAGAGCAGAAGGTCAGAGTTGCTTATTTAAGTCATATCATTTAGCGTAATTGATCTTAAATAGCTCTTGTTTTTAATAGGTAATAGTTAGACATGTAGATTATCCAGGGACGGGACTTCATATGTAAGCCAATTGGAGAATTAAGGTCTGATCCAAACTTTTTCAAGAAAGCAGAGATGCCAAGATCCATTAGTGTCATCCAATAAAGCTACCAATATTGTTACTGTAGTTCTTTTCACCTAAGGTGAGAATTGAATTTCAAAAAGCTCTCCATAGGAGACATCATGGTTGAGAAAAATGAAGACCTTATTAAGAAATAGTGGTTTCAATAAACCAAGTTGTAGGGGCAGTTTTAATGCAGAAGCCTAAGTTCATTTATAGGTCAGTAAATAGCCTCTATATTTGCTCCCCTTGAATCTGATTTGATGTAAATCTAGATGACTTCTGATGTAAGGCCATTAAGAGGACTAAAGCAAGCTCCTTGCCCACGGGAACATTATATAAGATCCCTAAAGCTGTGATACATGGAGGAAGACCTAGCTATCCTATGTAAGATAATCGTATAGACAAGCAGAATCTCTATGAAAAGAGAAGCCACAAAGAACATCAGTTGTTCCATATGAAACTTCACCAAAGACAGCAGAAAAAATGATGCAGCCATGCCTTTCTGAAATTATTGAGCCACTCAAGTTCCCTAAGTAATTTGTTGGAATTGTTAAACTTAACTTGTGGCATTATGTATATTTCTTGATAAAGACAGGTTAGTTTTCTGTAGTGAGAAATTATTCGAGATAAGTAACTTGAAGTACTAAAAGGGATATTTGCTTTTGGATTGCCACTTGTGGTTTCTGGTTCTGTTGTTTTTGGTCTATGGTAAGGCAGAAGAACATCACAGCAATAAGCATATGGTGAAGAAAAGTGGTTCAACTTACAACGAATAGGATAGGAACAGAGAGGGAGACTGAGCCAGCACTGGAAAAAAAGAACATAAGAGAGATCTGTTCATACAAGAACAAGGATCTCAAACACAGTATCAAGGGCACGGTCTACAGGGATCCACTTCCTCCAACCACAGCATACCCCCTATAGTTCCTGCCATCTCCCTATATATCCTATCCTAAAATCATCCCTTAAAGCTCATCAGCTCTTAATCACTTTAGCATGTGGCCTCGGGGAGGTCATTTTAGAACCAAACCATTACAGAAGGCCAGATCATTAATATATATTAAATTACATGCAAAAATCTATGCACAGATGCCTGTTCATGAACGCATAAGTTCAATCTTTCATCTATTCACATTTTTCAGTATAAACTTTATTACTACATTTCCAAAAAGACTTAGGAAGATTAAATAAGTCTGTACCCAAAATAAGTGTGCACCCTTATTTTGGAAATTCACTCAATTGGAAAGCATATAATCCAGGTAATAACACGGAAGCAGAAAGGCTACAAATGTTAAAGACTACATTTCTAAGGATTGGACCTTGATGTGGCTTTGAGAGCTATTGGAATAGTAGTGTAAACTGTCCCTTCCATATGTGTGACATTTCAGCAAGACTGATGCCAGAAAAGAAGACTGGATGGTAGCATGGACAAGCAACATACACACAGACATCGGAAGGAACTCACGGAGCAGCTGCAACCCATATCAACAGACTGCAGGTTTATCTGTCTCTTAACACATTCAACCTCAATGTCATAGTCACTGTGCTCAGGTGTTCTAGACTCCCCAAGAGAGACTGACGGTCTACTCCCTAGTTGCATATGAAATTATGCATAGTTGAATTGATTGGCTCCTGTACCAACTTTCACAGCTGTTTCATTTCCATTTTCCAAATCTCATACAATATTTGTAAAGGTGTTAAAGGAAGTCACATTATCTACAGACAGGATGAAATTTTATTTTTTTTCTTTTCAGCTATGTATCTTTTCCTGTCTTGTTGCACTGGGTAGTATTTCTACTCCAGTGTTTTGTAGGAGAAGAGCTGTGGGTGTTACTTTCCTTTGAGGCATATTCAGTATTTCATCTTAGATATGTTTACATTATACTTTGTTGCTGTTGTTTAGATTTTTTTTGTCTTTTCTTTTGCCATGCTGAGAATTGGACCTTGGGTGTGCCAGGCAAGCACTGTACCCCGGAGCTATATTCCTAGCTCTAGCTCTATGTGTTTAGTAAATGCTCTTTGTTAGGTAGAGGAGTCCTTTGATTTGGAATATATTAGGGATTTCTATAATTATTAATTTTTCTCTTGTAACATTCTCTCATAAATCAATCCCTATGATCTTAATACCATCCATTACAATGGGTATGTTTGATAAATGATGAATTCCCTTAATGAATAGTGCCTCTGATATAGATTCCATTCTTTTTTTCTTTTATCCATATTGATGCTGATGATATTGAGTTTGTGGCTTGATTTCTTATAGTATTTAAAATTTCAGTATTAAGACTATACTGGCCTTATATAGGTATAGGAAGCTTTTGTGCTGCTGCATTTTCTCAGCTTATGAAATATCAATATTAATACCAACAGAATTATCCATGCCTGGAGTTTTGACTTTAGAAGATATAATTATAATTAATCATATTACATTAATACATTGAAATACAGTGAAAAAAAACACCTTCCATAACCAATACAAACCAAAAACCATGCAAGGAAGTTCTAGAAAATGTAATTTCATACGGGTGATTTAATAAGGAGCCAGCGCAGACTATAAGGGTTTTCTTGACTGAATCATAGGCTGATATCTAGCATCCATCATTTGTAAAAGAAGACAGAGCAGAGCCCAGGAAACACACATACACAGACTCACACACACAGACACACACACACATACACACGTACAATCTACTTGTTATGTGATGAGTTCTCTCATGTTTGATGAAGCCCCCCATCCTTGTCTAACAAGTAGAAAGAGTTCTGTAGTTTAGTTTATTCACAGAGCACATTTCAATCAAAATATTAATCTTCTCTTTGACCTTCACTACCATTCATAATTCATGCTTTTGCTTCAATCAACTACTCTCTCTAAGCACTTTTTACTAAGTAAATATATTCTTGAACATAGCCATAAAGATGGGATTAATCATTTACTCACCATTATCTGTTATGCCTCAGTGAATGAATTAATTATGTCTCCATGCTGAGCCATTGAACCTATGACCTTATGAAAAACCAGTGCCATCCCAGGTAAAAAGATATGAATAAATAGTAAGGGACACTTATGATTGTTTTGCTAATTAGCAAGATGATGCATAACAAATTTATTCTTAGAAAAATGATTCATTTCAATTTCTTTCTTTGACTTGTAAGACAATATTTTTTCTGTTTCTTTTTTAACCACCCATGTCTTTGGAATCTGAGCCTAAGGAATCCTAGCCATAGTTAAAGGTATAAATGTCATTGTTTTCTTGGTACAGGAGATTGAAGCTACAGAAGCTTCTCAAAGAAACAAGTCATAGAAGAAACAAAAAGACGATTGGAGGAATCGTCCAGAATATTCTAATAGGATGAACAAGGGAAAGTAAGAGTCTGGGTTTCAGAAATGACAAAATTTGGGAGGATTAGAGCAGATGAAGAATGGGAGACAGGAGATGGAGGGAAAACTCAGTAGTTAGGAGCACTAGCTGGACAGGAGTTGGAAATACAACTCAGTAGTTAGGAGCACTGGCTGGACGGGAGATGGAGAGATAACTCAGTAGTTAGGAGCACTGGCTGGACAGGAGATAGAGAGACAACTCAGTAGTTAGGAGCACTGGCTGGACAGGAGATGGAGAGACAACTCAGTAGTTAGGAGCACTGGCTGGACAGGAATTGGAGAGACAACTCAGTAGTTAGGAGCACTGGCTGGACAGGAGTTGGAGAGACAACTCAGCAGTTAGGAGCACTGGCTGGACAGGAGATGGAGAGATAACTCAATAGTTAGGAGCACTGGCTGCAATAGAGTTGGCTGTGGTTCTCAGAACCTGCCTGCTCACAACCATCCCTAACTACAGTTGCAGGGATCTGACACCCTTATCTGGCCTCTGTAGGTAACAGGTATGCACTCATGGCACGCACATAGATGTGATTAAAGGACACATAAAACAAAAATAAATAAGGCTTTATTAAAAGGGAACTAGGACTAAAGGCAAGAAGAACCTTCCTAGTCAGCTTCAATTTGGAAAATGGACAAGGTACAAACTTCTGGAAGACCATGTTAGTCCATTAGGAAGAAATGAAATGAAATGAAAAGACCCAGAACTACATCAAAAACAAATGGTGACAATACTCTACAGAGCCTAAAATTTTCAGTAGAGTGAGTTAGAAGCAACATATAGGATAAACATTGGCACTTTGTGGATTTTCCAGTATACAATTTCGCTTTTATGTTTGCTCCAGAAGTGTCTACCATGGCCACATAGAGTCCACTATCCTACAGCTGAAATCATCTTAAAATGATAAAAGACTTACTTGGCACTGACTTGTTCCCTTTCCCTGTGTGTATCACTACACTATTTCACAATGACAAACGCAATGCTCTAAGGAAGACTATTCCTGGATGGTGTCATTGATCTTAGGTTGACCAGTGAGGTTTGGAAGAACCCAGGCATTAAAGAGTTTGCCACTTGAGCCTGTCATTAAAGGAATAGCTACTCTTACAACAATGGCTGCTACTTTTCTTTCTTTTTTCCAGAAAAGCAAAGCAAAACAAACAACAACAGCAACAACAAAAAACATAGCTGTCACAAGAAATCATCCCAGTATGATCTAATGACTGCTCCAGAATCCCATTCAAATTCAGAGCAAACAGGAAAAACTCTGGCATTGGGGGGGGGAATGTTCTTTCAAGAAATAAAGGAGTAAAATTTATTCTGAGATAAACCCCCTGTGTGTCATAAGGAATCCAGCTTATTCATTACTGTTAGAATTCAGACATGACAGAACTGTCATAACCGTCCATGGTGACAGGAAATGTAAGGGAAAACACATCCTAGAGAAGAGTAAGGAGTGATGCTGTGGGAATTCCTCCCAGGAGAGCCAGCAGCAGCATCCCCTCCTCAGAAGGTCCCAATGACAAACCAAAGTCAGATCCCACCAGAGTTTACCCTGGAGAACCAATGAGTTCATTGGGCTCACTTACCGAGCATGGAGGAAGACTTATGGACAAGAATAGGGTCACTGAAACAGCTGAACTGGAAAGTCTGCACCCTGCATGGATGAAAGTTCCAACTTTATCCCTTACCTGGTACTCCCATTTCTGTTTACTTTCTCCAGTGTATGTGCTCCAGAGCATGCTAGAGAAAACCCCAAGGCCACAGAAAATTAGGTGAGAACTTCCTAGGAGGGAGGAGTGTGTGCATACTTCATTGATAAGCTAATGAGCCCCTCTACACACTGCTTCCCTCATTCCATAAACAGGGGTCTCTTAGAATTTCTTAGAATTACTCTTTTTTAATTTTTGATATTGTATCTGAATCACATTTATCCTTCTCTTTCTTCCCTTCAAACCCTACCATATACTCCTCCCACTCATTCAAATTCATGACTACTTTTTCATCATCACTGCCTATATATTACTAATATATGATATTATGTAGAATTTATAATATAGACTATACACACACAATAATGCACACATTTGTGATACCTGTGTGTGTGTTCCTAAATAGAAGCTGTTCAGTTCATGTGATGAGGGCTGACCATTTGGTACTGAACAATCAATTGGAGTGTTCTTCCTTGGAAAGGGCCACCTCTCCCACTCCCAGCTTCCACTCTCAGTTGCCTGAGGTTCTCTGTATATGATTGAGGACTTGTGAGATTTTCCAGTGACCAAGAGGAAAGGGAGAGAAAGGACCACACAGAGACTTTCCTTAAACTTCTCTTTGCAACATATAGAAAGGACTGCAGAAAACCACAACCAATCAAAATGCAATTGTGGAGCCCAGCTATATCCCCAGACCCCTCCGACACTAAAAGCTCAAGGAAGATGGGGGCATGATTATTGATGCTCTTGTTGTTCAGCTCATATTAGGCTGGTCGTGTTGGGGTGCGAAATTACAGGAAGAGCTTCTGTTGTTAGTAGGCGACACAATCTCACAGCAAAGTCCCTGATTCCCTGTCTCTTATATTCTTTCTGCCCCGTCCTCCATACTGCTCCCTGAGCATTAGATATAGAAGTGTTTCACAGATGTATCCACTTGTCTGGGATCCTCAACTCAGCATAGCAAGTGGTTGTGGGCTTTTGTGGTAGTCTCCATTTGTTCGAAGGAGAAATGTCTCTCTCAATGTTGGAGAAATGGTTTAGTAATTGAGTCTGAGCCACTCTTACGAGGTATCTGAGTTCAGTTCCCAGCATCCATATGGGAGGCTCACTGCTGACTATAACTCCAGCCTCAAGGCATCTGATACCCTGTTCTATCCTCCTCAGGTACCTGTATCATGCTCCTGCATTCACACTCACACACAGACACACACATACACACACATATGCACATATGTGTGCACAAAATAATAAAAATATTTATTTTTTCACAACATTTCTCCCTCCAAACTTCCCATATACCCCCTTTTGTTCTCTTCAAAATCCATGGCCTCTTCCTTTATTAATTGTTACAAGCATTAATGTATATGTATACACATATATATCTTCCTACATATAACCTCAGTCTGTATGTTAGTTGTGTGTGTGTTCTTAGGGCTGACTATTTGGTATTGAATAAACAACAAATGTGCTTTTCCCTGGGGAAGATTCCTCCCATTCTCGGCCTTCCTTAGTTCCCTATAGTTCTTTGCGTGGGGTTGAGGCCTGATGGGCTTCTCACACCCATTCTTCCATCTCTGTTGCTGTTGTCCAGCTCTTGCGCAGCTCCCATTTAGTCCCTCAGGTTGATAAGACTTTACAGGTACAGCTTTACTGGAGACACAAGCTCCCATTTAGTCCCTCAGGTTGATAAGACTTTACAGGTACAGCTTTACTGGAGACACAAGCTCCCAGCAAACTCTCAGATCCTCTGTCCCTTATAGTCTTTCTGCCCCCTCATCTCCAATTTTCCTTGGCCTTAGGTACAGAAGTATTCTACAGATGTATCTAGTCTCCACACTCTGCATTTTGATTGGTTGTGGTCTTCCCCATGTGTCCCTTTCTTTCCCTTCCCTCTTTCTCACTCCAATCCAGCCCCTCTTCCCACTTTCTACCCTTCTTTTTCCAAACAGAAGATAGTGCGATTGCTGCCTCCTCAGTATGTAAAATGTGAGGGTTTGTTTGGATGCAGTACTCTCTGCGATGCAGGCAGTGACTTAAATCTTCCAGTCCATTAGAATGTTACACATTTTAAACTCATAACTTGAGAAGCAGCAGCAGAGACTTTGAAGGGAAACATACATTTCCAGTCATAGTCAAAACAAAATCAGGCAGACGTCATCTTTGTATGTCATCTATAAAAAAAAAATTGTCATAGGAAATTCTGCTTTCAGTTAGTCCAAATGATAGTCTCTTTTTTACTTATTAAGAAATACATAGTGTCTTTTGTGTAGAATTCTATTCTTATGTTTAATTTAATATGACTATTGAAAGGTTAAGGGTTTAAAAGATGAAATAAAAAGGTCATGTTAGACTTCAGAAGAGTGGGTCAGAGACACCCCCTGCATCAATATTTTAGAAGAAAAATGGGGACAAGAATATAAGAATCTGAGACTCTGAAACACCTCATTTATATTTGGTTTTCTTCTCCAGCCCAATGTGGTGATCAAAGGAGAAACCTGTACACAAAAATAATGCATGACCAAGATACTTAAAAACATCTTGTATTCTGAACCTTGGAGGAAATAGCAAGCGATCACGCTACTGTTGCTACGTTTCTGTTCATAGTATAAAGGACATGTCCCATGGGCACATCCTCCAGCTGTTCCGCATTATTCAGATGTCTTCTGCCTTGTACTGTTTTTCTACCAATTTCCTTGCATATAACTGAAAAAAAGACTGAAAGTATTTGGGTTTGTTATTGACACAAAGATGTTACTGATGTTGTATGAGGATGGTTTGAACTTTCAAAATTGTCCCTATAATAAACTCATACAGCCTGTAGTTAACATAAAACTCTCATGAAAAAAAAGAAAAGAGGCCTTTAAACGAATGATGGTTGATGATGGCATGGTGATACCATAGACATGTTTGCTTTTTCTGGAAATGAACTTCAAATCGCTGTTACTTTTTAAAAAGTCTTGTCTCCCCTAGCAAGCTAGATTCTTAGAGATTAAAAAAAGGGTATCTTAATTATAGTTGGGCCAGGTCTGAGCACTGAATATTACATCAAACAACTTTCAGTGAGCACCTCTGGACTTCATTTGGAAATCATCATAGGAACACATACTGGCTTCATAGACATATCTTGTTTTTCTCTCAAAGGATGAGCTTCAGGCTGTTTTATATTTTTCCCCCAGGGAACAGAGGTGATGAATAAGCTCTGAAGAAAGTTCCTCCTACACCAGGCCCTGATAATATGGCCCATTCTGGCTAGATCTAAATCAGTTCCCATATCAACTGGTAATACTTGATTGAGAGCTCAGCATTCCATTCTACAAAGTCAAAGAAAGTCCTGAGAATAAATATAGGGTTTTTACCCAACATTCTAATTCTTGGGCTCTTGAGGCCATTGTAAGTGTGATTTACTCTGTTATTTGTTCTCCACTGTAGCGTTCTGCTGCTGTACCACAGCAATTGTACATATAAGTGTGTAATAACTTGAGACATCAAGCTATTTGAAATAACAGACCTACCACTCCACTGACTACTGAGTTTGAATATCTATTGATAAGAAAAAATACGATTTTACTGCCTGGGACAAAAACTATATTTAACAATTTCCTCACATAGCTATTTTCATGCCTAAAACCAGAATCTAGCACTTAACTTATTTCCTGGCATCTAAAGCAAAAGGAGAGGAGAAAGGTCCTTGTATGCAGCACTCTTCTATACAGATTAGAGAAGACATTACCTTTATTCATGTTGAAAACAAAGTCACCAGAGAGAATTGTTAATGCTCCTGGCAGGGGAAAGGAATGTGGTTTTAGAACAAGAACAGCTGCAATCCATGTTTTTCTCTCTGCCTCCAACATTGTCTAGATAAAAGTCTCAGGGCTGGAATACAATATGCATGTGAAATCTGTTCACTAACTTACACCCTTCTGGAGATTGATGCTATATCCAGAGATATTAACTTTTCATGTACCAATAGAATATACTATATATTTAAATATGTTGTTGTATATAAATATAAAATATATCTAAGAACACACTCAAATTTATATTTCTGAAGTTCCTCAAGCCCCTAACACAGGGTCACTGATATTATAGGTTCACATACAAGTAAATTTCATATATTACAGAATTGGCTCTCTCCAAAGCAAAATAATAATAGCAATGATATTATCTAATCTTTGTTGCTCATGATTTATTAGAGGACTGCGCTTGTGCACATTAGTTTCGTGTAACTATTAAAAGGCATTATAGTATTTTCTATTGCAGTTATTGGCAATATAGTGCTAGAAGTGTTCTAATAGTTCAAGTTAAGATAGCTCATCCTAGCATTTCACAAGAGCATAGAATTGTCGGGAACTGCCACTTTTAATGGGAATGTGATAAAAAGATCTGTTTTCATATCTCTTAATGCAGTGTTATTACCATTACTGAAATCCAGCTCCATGTAAGAACAAATAAACACAAAGCAGAACAAAGATCCTATGGGGACAGCTTATACCCATCTCAGCTCTCTAGGAGCACCATCAGAAAGAGACTTCAGCAGGCACACACTCAGAGCAAAATGTTCACCATGTACTGTGATTTCATATTGCTGCTGCTATCTATTGAAGATCAAGTTCTTTCTTTTTAATTGGCACTAGAGAGACGTGTATACAGCCAGAACAGCAAAGAATGTCATCAAAAACTAAACAGTCCACGGATTGAGAGATGGCTCAGTCAGTAAAGTCAGTAATGCTGCCATGGAACTCTGAGACTGTGATTTCTCATAAAAGGCGGCCTTGTTTGTTAATAACTGTGGCCCAGTGGTAGAGTTCAGGGACTGGGCAGCTCGTTGTCTGCCATTGGCCAGTTAGTGGGCCCCATCTGTGAGCTCTGTGTTGTGTGAGAGATCCTTTCTCAAAACATAATGTGGAAAGTAAAAGTGGAAGTCATCCAACTTGTCTACACACACACACACACACACACACACACACACACACACAAACACACTCAGGCACACTAGTCACCCATGAACACAAAGCATCCTTGTACTGTGTCACCACATTCATGAAATTTTCTATTTCATTTTGTTTGTTTGTTTTGGCCTAATTGCAATTCTAATAACAATTTTTTTACAATAATATCCCCAAGTACTGGTAAAAATCTGTTGAATTACGTGTAAAGTGGGGAGAGGCCATTAGCACAACAACAGTTCAAGGAAATAGTTTCTTAAGAAAATCTGAAACTCCCAGCTCTCAGATGACCCTCAGAAGATCATCTAATCCACCTCATAACTCTAGGTCTCCATCTAAATTAGACAAGGTTATTCCAATACACTTCTCATTATCCCAGAAGAATATCAATTGATTTTATATCTTGGGATTATTTCATCCAGTTTAGAGTCTATGGTTAAGAAAAATTCCTCCTGTGTAAACTTATTATCTAGCATTAAAAAAAGAGGGAAAAAAAGCCACAGAGAGTGAAGCAAGATTCTAACCTACCACCTGTAAAAGATTACGTATCCAGGATCATAATAGAAAGTGGTTCTGGAGAAAATGGAGCACCATCAGAAAAGGACTCACTCTCATTGATGCCACAACTTTCACATGCATTCAGATTTCCTGTTTGAAATGCTGCAAATGAATCATCAGTGAAGGAACTGCCACTGTGTGGTCTAATTCGGTCAAGAGCCATCGTTAGCCAAATCCTGATGCAAATACTAGTCTCAGTTGGAAACATCTTTTCTCTATTGTCGCATAATCTTCCTGGATATCTTTGCAAGAAACACATGTTTTACCATTACCAAAATTAATAGTAAGTTCTTTGCCTTAAACTTCATTTGACCAGCTTAAAGAAAATATCCCAATCTATTGTTCATTTTAAATTCTCCAGTTTCTTTACAGTTCTTTTTCCTTTTGAAATCAAATTTGCATACATTGAAATGCACACATCTTAAATATACAGATTTAGGCGTTTTGCAAACGGCACACACTTGTGTAACTCATACCCCATCAAAATGTAGAGCTTTTTTTATTCCCTCAAAAAGATGTTTCATGCTGCTCCATCTGACTTCTCAACACCAAAACCAGAAAGCTTTGCACTGTGTTTCACCACGGATGAGCTTTGCTTGTAATAAGATTTCACATATATGGAATTACACACACACACACACACACACACACACACACACATATACACACATATAATTTGTAACTAAGGGTGTAATCATCATATCTGACTTCTTTCCCCTCCCATAATTGTTATTTCTTCATGTTGATATATTTCTTTTTATTGAAGAACATTCTAAATTTTGAGTTCATAAAAATTTAGTTGTTCTCCTGTTGATAAAAAGTTACTTGGTTTCTAGGTTATTTGCTGCTATGAACAGAGATGCTAATAGCATTCTTGCTTGAGTATTTATGTGGGTACGCTTTTATTTTTCTCTGGTTAATATCCTGAAACAAAACATATATATGCATATATTTAACTCTGTGAGCTATCAGGATATTTTCCATTTTCCAAATTTCCTTCACTATTTTCTCTCTTGAGGATAATATATGAGAACTACATTTGTTCTCCAATCTTGCCAAAACTGGTACTAAATATTTTTTTTAAATTTTAGCTTTTCTAGGATTTTTGAAATGGCATCTAATCAAAGATTTGATATTTGAGTTCTGTTTGCCTATTATTGAATCATATTTCCCACAAATCTACCTATTACCTATATGCATAACTAAATTTTGGATTGTTTTAGTTCTTGTCTATTTGATAAATAAATTTTAGTGTGATGAATATTAGCTGCATCTGTAATGTTCTTAAATTTTTATATTGGTGATAAGAAGTTTAAATTTGAGGTAAGCACATCTTATCATTTTCTCCTATCCTTGTTCTCCTCCATGGTCTGCCTTAGAAATTCTTGCTCAGCTGTGGCCAAAGACATCATGTTTCTAGAAATTATATAATATTTGGTTTTATTTTCAGGTCCTTATCTCCCTTGGAATTTTGTATAGATTGGCAAACAAGGTTTGAACCTTATTTTGTTTTCATATGTAGACTCACATACAGAGAAAAAACTGAAAGTGGCTGCTTTTTAATTGAATTACTGTTCTGAATTGCCTTGATAGCATCATAAAAATCAGTTTGCACAACTGGGAAAAGTTGAGCATGACCTAAAAAGAAGATGTAGAAATAAAAGGTAGATGGTCTAGGGACCGGCCAATGGTGGACGTGTGTTCATTTTGTGTCTTAGAAATTGTAGAAAGTGTTGGGATGATCACTAGAGTGCAGATAGCTCTTCAACATTTCAAATTCATTTCCTCTGGTCATGTATGTAGTAGTATGATTGCTGAGTCATATTTTTAATTCTGGAGGGAAACTTCATATTGCTATCTGCAATGGCTCTAATTAATACTCCCATCCTACTATACAACAAGAATTCTTTTCATCATATTATCACAGACATGCTGTCTTTTGTCATTTGGATTGTGTTCACCCTAATAGTTGAGAGGTGACAATTCGTAGCTTTAACTATCATTGTGTGATTAGGGATGATGTATATTTTTCTCATATGCTCTTTTACCATTTCTATGTATTTTTCAACAGATGTCTTTTCAGGAGCTGGAGATATGGCTCAATATCTTAGTGTGTCTGCTGCACAATCATGAGACTCACAGAACCAGAAGAACTTCCTGCAAATGCCTGAAACTCCAGTTCTCAGAGATCCAATGCCTTCTTCTGACCTCAATACACACACATATCCTGACACATAAACATACAGCCACATGCCCACACATACAAAGAAACAAAATAAACCGTTTCTAAGATTTTGATGGAATGTCTATTGCTTTTGCATACCTTAAGGGAATGATTTGTTCCTTTCCAATGATAATCCCCTACTAGACGAGGACTTGAAGATATTTTTCTACTATCCTGACAATAGTCTCTTCAGTTTCTCACCTGTTCTCTTCTTATGCAGAAACATTTTATTGTGATTTTCCCCTGTCCTTTTAGTTGGTTATTCAGACATAGCTGTGAAGATATTCACCTCTGTTTGTTTTTTAGTGCTTCATAGCTTTGTGTCTAAATTTTAAATCTTTAATCCATTTCACTTTGGTGCATCTGATCTGAAAAGGGTCTAATTTCATTCTTGTGCATGTATATATCTTGTTTCTCCAATACTATTGTTATCAAAGAGATCTCTTCCTTTTGTGCATTGTTGGCATCTACGATGAAAAGCAGCTGACACCTAAGAGACTTCTTCCATGATCTACTTATCTTTGTTCCTGGTTTTGAGACAATACCATGCTGTGTTTGTGTGTGTATATATGTGTGTGTGTGATTGTATGTGTGTGTTTGTGTGTTGACACTCATTATATAACTCAGGCTGGTCCCAAACTCAAGATCTTTTTGTCTCTGCTTCCTGAATACTAAGATTACAGGTAAGTATCACCATACTAGTAATATAGTTTCAAGTCCTGTAGTATGACATCTAGCTTTCCTATTTATTTTCCTTGAATTGCTTAGTTTTGCAGGTCTTTATTGGTTCCATATGCATTTTTGGAGTGCTTTCCTATTTCTATGAGAACCAGGCTGAACAATTTTATGTGAACTGCATTGACCATAGATCACTTTTGTCACTTTTAGTTGACATGGATATTAGAACAATATTCACTACTTTACATCGATGAGTGTGAGATAATCTTCCATTTATTTGTTTTAAATTTCTTTCATCAATATTTAATAGTGAACAATATATAAATCTTTACTTATGATTAAATTATTCCAAAAAATATTTTAGTGTTCAGTAAGATGACTCAGAAGGTCCGAATGCTTTCTGCCAACCCAGTGACCAATGTGGCACTCACATGGGAGAAGAAGAGAACTGACACCCTCATGATAACCTTTGACTTCTGTGCAGATACTGCTGTAATGTGTGTGTGTGTGTGTGTGTGTGTGTGTGTGTGTGTGTAGGATTACACCAGTTAAAATGTAAAAAGTTTATGGTATTAGAAATAGAATTTTTATTGCATATAGTTTCCCATAGAAAGACTGTGACTTTTTATATTGATTTTATATCCTGTAACTTCACTTAATTAATTCTAATAGTCCTGGACTATAGTCTTTAGAATGTCACTGTGCCTAGGATTGTGTCATCTCCCAACAGAGAGATGCTAACTTACTTTTATTCCATTTAGACTCAGTCCTACAGTACTATATTCAAGAGACACTGCAGATTTCTGCTTGCTTTCCTCGTTCTATATCTTGCAGGAAAAAAAAATTCAGGTGCTATGAATTGTGGTTTATCATTTCTACTATGTTTATGGTACTGAGGTAAATTCATTCAACACCTAAATCTTGGAGAGGTGTTTAAAATTTATTAAATTTTTTCATACGATATATTTTGGTCATAGTCTTTCCTTATAATTCCTTCGAGATCCCATCTACATTGCTACCCATTCAACTCCATGTTCTTTCTCTCTAAAAAAAATTTGCAAAACTTGAGAAAAATAAAGAAATCATAAAAATTAGACAAATTATAAATAATCACAATTGATGAGACAAATACCAAAACAAACATTGCACGTGTGCGCACACAAATAATAGGTATGGAACTTTGTGTTCAGTTCCTTTCTCAGTCCTGGGATTTTGTCTGCTTTGATCCTGTACAGGTCCTGTGCATGCTGTCAACAGTCTCTTGTGGTTTCATATGTGCATCTCTTCTGTTGTAGCTGGAAGATGCTGTTTCCTTGGAGTCATCCACCATCTGACCCTTAAAATCTTTGCACCTTCTAGTCCACACAGACCCCCGAATCTTAAGGGCAGAGTTTGATAAAGGCATTTCATTTAGAACTGAGTGCCCGGAAGTCTCTTCCTCTCTGCACATTGTCCAGCTGTGGATCTCTTTGTTAACGATCATCTACGACAAGGAGAAGCTTCTCTGATGAGGGCTGAGCAATGCTCTTCTCTATGAGCATAGGAATGTGTCATTCCGTTAAGGAATGATGGTAAGATTTTTTGAATGCTTTTTTCTATTGAAATCATGTGCCTTTTTGTCTTTTTTCCTGTTAATGAGATGTGGAACTTACATTTTGATTCAGAATACAGATCAAGTCTTGTATTTCCTTTGTCATTTTCTGCTAGAATTATCTGTCATTGAAAGGAGAATGTTGAAGTTTGTTACTATTGTTTTATTGCATTCTAGTCCTCCCTTCAGCTCTATCAATACTTACTGTACATATTTAATTAACTTTATTATCTGTTACACCTTCTCTCTGCACTGGTTCTTTATTTTATATAAGAGCTTTCTTATTTATTTAATAGTTTTATATGGCATCAAGGATGCAATCACCAATTATTTTATATGGCATAGATGCTGGAATCGCTACTTCCTTCTTGTTTTCATTGGCATGGACTGTCTTTTCAATCCCTTTACTTTGAGTCTCTATGGGCCTTATAGATAAAGTGTGTCTTTGATAGGCAGCATATCCTGGGTCTTTTAAATAATATTTACTGATTGTGTCTTTTGCTTTACAGAAGCTTCTCAGTTTGAAGAGGTCCTATTTATTTATTTTTGCTTTCAGTGTCTGTGTTACTGGTGTTATATTTAGGAAGTCATCTCCTGTGCCCATGCATTGAAGTGTAATTCCCACTTTCTCTTCTATCAGGTTCAATGTGGTTAGATTTATATTGAGGTCTTTAATCCATTTGGACTTGAGTTTTGTGCANCCAAGCTGTTTTCATTACTGTATCTCTATAATAGAGCTTGATGTCAGGGATGGTAATGCTTCCAGAAGTTCCTTTATTGTACAGGATTGTTTTGGCTATCCTGGGTTTTTTATTTTTCCATATGAAGTTGAAAAGACAGCATACTAAATGAGAAAAGGTCTTCACCAACCCTACATCAGACAGAGGACTGATCTCCAAAATATATACAGAACTCAAGAAATTAGACATTAAAATTCCAAATAATCCAATTAAAAATGGGGTACAGAACTAAACTAATAATTCTCAACAGAAGAATCTCAAATGGCCAAAAGACACTTAAGGAAATGTTCAACATCCTTAGCCATCAGGGAAATGCAAATCAGAATGACTCTGAGATACCATATTACCCAAGTCAGAATGATTAAAATCAAAACCACCAATGATAGCTTATGCTTGAGAGGATGCAGAATAGGGGGAATGCACCTCCATTGCTGGTGGGAATGTAAATGTGTAGGAACACTATCATTATGATGGTTTTTCAGAAAATTGGAAATCAACCTACCTCAGGAACCAGCTATAATACTCTTGGGCATATACCCAAAGGATGCTAAGTCATACAACAAGGACATTTGTTCAACTATGTTCATAGCAGCATTATTTGCAATAATCAGAATATGGAAACAATCTAGATGTTCCCCAACCAAAGAATGGATAAAGAAAACGTGGTACATTTACACAATGGAGTACTACTCAGCGGTAATAAGCAATGACATTTTGAAATTTGCATGCAAATGGATGGAAGTAGAAAAAAAAACATCCTGAGAGACATAACACAGACCCAGAAAGATGAACACAATATGTACTCACTTATAAGTGGATACTAGCTATAAAGCAAAGGATAACAAGCCTATAGTCCATGATCCTAAAGAAGCTAAGTAACAAAGTGAACCCTCAGCAAAACATACATAGATCCACTTGGAAAGAGGAAATAGATAAAATTATCTGACAAAATTGAGGGAATGGGGTAGATGAGATGGAGGAAGGACAGAGATGAGACCAAGAAAGGAGACATTTTGATTGAGGGAGCCATTATGGGCTACCATGAAACCTGGCACTAGAGAAATTTTTTGGAATCCACAAGGATGACCCCAGTTAAAACCATAAGCAATAGAGGAGAGTGTGCCCAAACTAGCCCTGCCCTATTGTCAGATTGATGAATATCTTAAATACCACCATAGAACCTTCATCCAGCAACTGATGGAAACAGAGGCAGAGACCCGCAGTGGAGCACTAGGCTGAGCTCCCAAAGTTCAGTTGAAGAGTGGGAGGAGTAAGAATATGAGCAAAGAGGTCAAGACCATGATGGGGACACCACTGAAACAGTTTGCCTGAGCTAATGGGAGTTCACCAACTCCAGTCTAACAGGGAAGGAGCCAGCATAGGACTAAACTAGACCCTCTGAAAGTGGTTGACAGTTGTATAGCTGGGGCAGACTGTGGGGCCACTGGCAATGGCACCAGGATTTATCCCTAGTGTCTGTAGTAGCTTTTGGGAACCTATTCTTTTTGAATGGATATCTTGCTCAGTCTAGATATAGTAGGGAGGGCTTTGGACCTTGCCCAAAGCAGTGTGCCTTACCCTCTCAGGAGTGGATAGGGGTGGGTTGAGGAGGGTAGGTGGAGGGAATGGGAGGAAAGGAGGGTGTGGGAATCGTATGTACAATTTAAAAAGGCAGTTTCTTTTCTTTTTTTTTAAAAAAAAAACAAATTATAAATAAATAAATAACATTCATCAATTTATCCAGTGCAGCTTTTTGAATGGTGTGTGTATATTTAAGATTATCATTGAAAGGTAAGATTGTCTTTCATCCTGATGTTTTCTAAACTTTTGTTTTCTTTCTTCCTTAGTTGCTATCTTCCTTTAAAGTTAAATTCCGTCTGTCTCGCTCCCCTACCCTTGCCCTCCCTCATTCCCCATAGTCTTACTAAGTAACTCAGCTTGTTCTCAAACTAATGGTTCTCTTGCTCTCCCCTCTTTAGTGCTTGATTTACAAATGTGGGCTACTGCACCCAGTTAGGGTTTTCTAGAATATAGTGTCTTGATCTTCATTTTGTTTGTTTTTATTTTTGGTCTATGTGTCTGTCCCCAGTTTATGCTCTCTCATTAGTCTGTAGCTTTCTAAAGTTCCTACAATTAAAATGGTGTATTTTAAGGTAATGAACAGTTTTAACTTTGACATCAGAGAGAAAAGCTGCCACCGCTCAATTTCTATCATGCTTTGAATTTAGGATATTAAAATTTATTTTATCTTATACTGTACATCTGGATCTTAAAAATATTATAGGTACTAATATTTTAATAATTTTCTATTTTCGCAGTAATGGTAAAGAGGGTGACTTTTCCAGCACCATTTCCCAGCACCAGGGGACTGAATTTGACTCTGTTTCAGCTAATGAATTCCGTGTTCTTAACTTACTAAGGAGCATCTTTGACTTGGAAGATTTCCTTCCTAATTTCTACCAAATCAGATCGAGAGGCGATAGGCCCTGAGGTTGGCTTTTCTTTTCTTTCCTTTTGGTCTAAAAAAAAAGGAGGGGCTTTATTTTCCTGGTTTCTGGGAGAGTGTTTTCCAGGAAAAGAGTTTTCTTGCTTGACGGATTTTGTTGTTGTTGTTGCTGTCCAACACTTTGACTATATCCCCCGCTCTTTCTTGCTATGTGTTCTATGTTGGGAAATCCGCTGCTGAGGACATTAGGACCTCTTTATTGCTTCTTTTCTCAGTCTGCTTTCTGGAGCCTACTTTTATCTTTGAGTTCTGATGATTTGTTAGACTCAGGATTAGTTGAGTTGTTACTAGGTAGATTTCTAACTTTCCACTTCCCAGTGCTAGGAGTTAGTTAGAGTTGAGTATGTCTTGCGAGGCTTCTGACTACATTAAATCCACATTATGACTTGTTCCTAGGATTGACGCTTCATCTATCTAGGGTGTTTAGAGGTAGAGTTTTGGGTAGGTGATTAGGACTGGATAAGGCAATTATGGCTGTGTAAGACCAAGAGACAGGCCTCATGCTCCCTGTCTCTAGAACTCTAGAATGTAATGCCTTGTGTCACCTCAGGACTGTCCTCAAGGGCCTTCCACCAAGTTATACTTCCTGCTGCACATAACCCAAAACAAACTCTTTTCCCTTTTTTAAAAGATTTATTTTAGATATTATCATATAGTTATCTTCATATCACATACCTATCATATCCCCACCTTCCCTTTCCTCCCTCCAGACCCTCTCATGTGCTTTCCTGTTCTCCATCAAATTTATGGCCTGTTTTTATCATTAATAGTATATATATATATATATATATANTGTGTGTGTGTGTGTGTGTGTGCGTGTGTGTGTGTGTGTGTGTATGTATATGTATATATATTCCTAACTATAACCTGCTCAGACTGTAGAATGTTACTTGTGCATGTTTCCAGGGCTGACTATTTGGTATGGAACAAACAATTGGTGTGCTCTTCCCAGGGGAAGACTATTTCTCCTGTTCTCAGCAATTCTTAGCTGACTATAATTCTCTGTGTGGGGTTAAGGCCTCATGGTATTGGGTTGTTAGCAACAGGAAATGAACTAATACACCTGAATATTTACATAGTTTCTCCAGGTTTAGAAGATTTTCTGTGAGCAACTCTATCCTGCTGTTTTTAGGTACAGAATCTTGCTATGTAACCCATGATGGTATCAAACTGGCAGAGATCCTCCTATCTCTGCCTCCCAACTACAGGAAAAATAAGGTGAGCCACCATGCCAGCTGCTGCTCTTAACGCCTTAGATAAGGTCTTGCTCTCTGCCTTTTCCTTTTTCTTCCTGGTTCTTGCGAATGGATAGTTTGCTCTCTTTCTCAGAAATAGCCAACAAATCCCATAAGCCTTTCCATTCATCTTCATTCTAGTTTTCTGCTCTAAATGCATATTTTCTCAGATCCTTTCTTCTTGACTATTTTGCTCTTGATGTTCTAATGTACCTTTTTAAAAATTTCATTTCATTTCTTTACCTTTACCTACTAATCTTAGAAGCAGCTCTCTCTCTCTCTCTCTCTCTCTGTGTATACAAAAGGTTGTATCTATATATAATAGTTTCTGCTAGAAGTTTGCTAAGCATATTAGTTTGACTGTTATTACTCTTACCTATTTTGAATACTTAAATCCAAGGCATGCCTCATCTTGTCCTTTTTTGGGTTCTCTCATCGATATTTTATAATATCATGTGTAGAGAAATTGTATACATTTTGCTAGATTTATACCATTTATATTTGTGGGACTATAATAAATAACATATTTCAACATTTTAGTATCTAGCCAATATAGATATTTTCTGTTAACTTGATATCCTATAACATAAGTAAATGCTAATTCTATGAACTTTTTAATAAAATATATGGGTATTTCCACTTAGAGAATTTATATATATATATATATACACACACACACATACATACAGACACACATATATGCATATATATATATATATATCCATCTGATCCTGACTGATAATAAAAATCCAGCATTCAAAATTAAGGTCAATGTATGCTTTAAGCACTACCATTTGTCTTTCTTCCTCTCCATTCAACTGTCTTCTAAAAGATGAATGTTTCCTAATGAATTCTTCTCTTTAAAAGTGCCACCTGAGAACTCTGTGTCCTGAGGTATAAACAACCTCTCTCTGATTACTCCCAGCAATTTTGATTTTTCTAAAAGTTTGATAAGGATGACTGCTGTTATCTGAATGTTTGTTGTTTTCAACGTACACATTGAAATCTTAACCCCCTTGGTGATGGCATTAGAAAGAAACAAGTTTAGAAGGTCATTATTAGGGCCTGAGGATACCTTCCTCATGAAAGGAATGAATTTTCTACAGAAATGGCCAGAGCCATTTTCTGCCATTCCCATATGAGGAACATTGCTGTTTATGAAGCAATGAGGAGACTCCCACTTTAAAAAACAAATCTTCTGTGACCTTGTAATTCCCAGATTCTAGAAATGCAAGAAATAAATTGCTGTTGCTCTGAACCATTGCGTTCATGGGATTTTTACATTGGCAGCTTGAATATACTAAAAATAACTTCCAATATTGATCAGCCAAGGTTGTTCTTTTCTTCCCAATAGAGCCGGAGGTCAAGTGGCAAGACATGATCTTAGTTAGGACTCATTGAATCCAAAGCTGGTTGGCATGACTTTCTCTGCTGTGTTTATTAACTTGACCTTGTCCTTCCTACTGCCTTTGGAGTTTCTCCAAACTACTTAGTCAATTATTAGAATTAACGGAAATATTTCTTAAAGGTCATAGCTGTTTAGTTGAATGCATATAGCCCACACAATCCTTTTCAGTTGGCACTTGAAATTTGAAAATGGTATGTTTAGCATAATAATTTATAGCAGTTAATTTATTGATCATTCCTTTTATTTTCAAATATAATTCTATTTGATACTAAATGAATATTTCTATCAAATAGTCTCATTGAAAGCTATATTTTATCACTATAGAATATATTTGTTTCCCTCATACTTTTTCACTGGAATTCAGCTTTATGAACAGCATATATCTTTCTTATTGTGCTAGGTTTTCCTTGTGCATCTTTGTTCTTCCTTCCACTTCCTATACCTAATTGCCAATGATAAACAGTATGCTTGATAATAAAGTATCACACATTCAGTCACAATTCTGGAGGAACTTACAGACTGACAGTTCAGAGAGAGATTTTAGGAATAATACCCCTTCCTTGAAAAGTTTCTTAACTATAGTACCCTGTGATGTATTTGTTATATAAATCATATTATTCATCTATCCATTTGTTTGTTGAATAACTGGTATTTTAGGTATTCCTCTATTGCTAAGGATGCAGGATGGGAAAATGACAGAACCCAATGATTTCAGAGAGCTTAAACTCAAATGACATTATGATAGCTTGAAGGAAAATGGTCCCCAAAGGGACTGGAACTACCAGTAGGTACATGTTAGATTAGGTGTGGTCTTGTTGGAGGAAGTGTGACACTGTGGAGGTGGGCCTTGAAGTCTCATATGTGCTCAAGACACCACCCAAATGACTGAGTTCACTTCCTGTTGCCTTTGGATCAAGATCAAGAACTCTCTGCTCCAGCACCATGGCTGTCTAAATGCTGCTTTGCATCCCATCATGAAGATAATGGACTAAATGTCTGAACTCTGAGTGAGCCATCCCAGTTAAAGTTGGTATTAGAAATAGGGAATTGCTGTGAAAGGTCTGATCATGCTTTTGTTTGGAGGAATTTGGATTTAGGGAGTTTGGGTTCAGAAAGCAGTGGAATGCAGTAAGCACTGCCTAATGGACCATACCAGTAGGAGCATGGAAGACAGTGGTGCTAAGAGTGATTTGAACTGTGGAGGCCTAGCTCAAGATATTTCAGAGGAAAAGAATTTTAGTATGCTGCCTAGAAATTGTTCTTTTGATATTTTGGTGAAGAATGTGCCTGCTTTTTCCCTTATCTGAAAGTTTGCTTGAGGCTAAAGTGAAGAGTTTTTGATTAACTCCCTTGGCAGAGGAAATCTCAAACCAGCCTAGTACAGACTCTGTCCTGTGGTTACTAGTGTTCATATTTATGAAGATTTATAATAAAAAGAGCAATTTGAGGGTAAAAGGGAGTGGAATGGAGCTAAGTTCTTGGTTCAAGGAGATAAACAGTTAAAGAAGAGGAATAAAGGGAGTGGTGACCTCAGGGCAGGATCCCACCTAAGTTTCTAAGTTATAAAGGCCAGCCTTGTGTACTAGAAAATACTAGAAGAGTTGGGCTCAAACAGTAAAGGAAATCAGGAAAAACAAACAAGCTGGTAAAAATGTAATTGAAAATTCTATGAGTTCAAGGCCAGCTTGGTCTACAGAGCAAGTTTAAGGATAACCAAGCAGAGGAAGTGGAAGAAACAACGCAGATAAAGATGTATTTGAATGAGGCAGCCATGTTCCAGCCCAGTAAGCAGCAGAATTTGGCATCTTTGACCATGTGGTTCTGGCTTGAGAGTTAAGGATAGAAGAAAGGGCTATGAAATTTGCCTCCATGTCTAAGGAAAGCTGCTAAGGCTAGGCATGTGTCAGGAGTGGAAGCCTTGAGAGGCCATTGTGTGAAGCTGTGAAGGCAAAGCCTGGATTGTCTTGGAGACCCCAAGATGTTAGAGATGCCAGAGCTGTAGGATACCTGCCAAGGAAAACTGCTGAAATGGATGGAAACCAGCCCATGAGAAAGATGTGTTTTGCAGTCAACAAAGCTGAAAGGAGTTGGAGATTTGAAGAGTGTTTTGACATCAGACATGGAAATACATAGTTGAAAATTTGCCCAGCTGGTTTTTGGTCTTGCTTTGGTCCAGTATTTCCTCATTATGCTCCCTTCCCTATATTTTTGGATGGTAATATATTTTATGTCATTGTATGTGGAGGTATGTGATCTGATTATTATTTTGGTTTATAAGAGATTATGGTTAAGAGAATGCATGAATCTTAGATGAGACTTTGAACTTTAAACTTTGAAATAAGTTTGAGACTGTTGAATAAGACTGTGGACACTTTTGAAGTTCTACTAAATGCATTAAGATATGGTTATAAGCCTTTGGGGGCCAGGTAGTGGAATGTAGTAATTTCAAAGAAAATAGCCCCCAAAGGGAATGGTACTATTAGTAAGTGAGGCATTGTTGGATCAGTGTGGTCTTATTGAAGGAAGTACATCACTGTGGAGGTGTCTCATATATGCCCAGGATACTGTCCAGTGTCTGAGCTTACTTTATGTTACCGTTGGATCAAAATGTAAGGACTCTCTACTCCACTACCAAGTCTTCACTCACACCACCATGTCCTGCCATAATGATAATGAACTGTAAGGAGGCTACCCCAATTAAATGTTTTCTTTTATAAGAGTTTCTGTTGTCATGGTGTCTTTTCATAGCAAAAGAAACCCTAACTAAGCCAGGGATATGTGGATAATTAATAATAAACAAATGAATATAATAATTAACCTAGAAAGCAGAAGTAATATAATTAATATTCAAGAGGTTACTGATATGGGAGACTTTTACATCAATCAAGTCAGAGAAGACTTCTTTGAACATATAATAGTAGAGTTGACACTTGAAAAGACATAGAAAAGACTGCTTCTACATGAAGGAATTATAATAAGCATGCCAAGGAAAAGAAGCAGTTTATTAAAATGTTTTGAAATAAAAACAAGATTGACACATTTTTATTAAATTTTTTCCATGCAATATATTTTGGTCTAGGGTGACACATTTTAAAAGCAGAAAATCTAGGATAATCAGAACAGTGAAATAAAGGAGGCAAGTACACTATGCAGGACCTCAGCTTCTGCCTTTTCATACACCAGGGTCCATAGGCAGATTTTAAGAACTGAAGTTATCTGATAAACTTAAACTTTTCAATGGTCAGTGACATCTGTGTGGGATTACACACACACACACACACACACAATAATATAGAGAAAAGGAATAATATAGAGAGAAAAAATAAAGATAAGAACCTGACTTTGGGAAGAAATCATCTAATACTAATAATAATGCCAAAAGATATATGCCAGGCAACAAACAGTTTTGTTTCCTACACATTTTCTCATTCAATTCTATAAGTTTAATGCAATCATTAAAAGAATTATTATCCCTGTTCTAGACACTAATAGGAAGAAACTAAAGCTACCTAAATGACTTGAGGTCATATCTCTAAGACCTGACAGATCTGACCTTTCCACAGCTGAGTGACCTGAAATGTTATGAATGTCCTCATTTGCTTTATTTTCTGATCCATGTTGCCTTGTCGCCAGTTACTCAAATAATGTCATTGATGTGTTTATTTGTCTTCTACATTGATATTTTTCCATTTAATTTCAATATTCATTTAGGTATCCTGCTTCTTTGTTGGTTTCTTCTAAATAGGGAAGACTTATCTAAGCATGATTTACATTTTCTGGCTATTTTGGTGTTTTAATTATTCACTGAGAGAAAAAAAGGCTAAATATATAGTCTTTAATTAAAGTAGATGAGTACTAATTCTTCCAAATCTATGTGATATGTAATAAAGAACTTGATATAATCTATGAGGGGAAGACATAGGTAAATTCTGAGTCTGTATCACAAACAGAAAATCAGAAAAATAGGAAACTCTAGCCTCTAAAGGCTCATTTTGTAGCTTGTTTCAGTTAGTAATTAAAACCAGACACAGTGTCTATGCATGTGTGGGCATGTATAAAAAATGGGGACAAGTAATTCTGTATTTCTCTTTGAAGAACAAAATGCAACATTATAAGAAAAGCAAAAATTAGCATCCTTCTTGGCATATTCCAAAAATGGTCCCATTTATATGAAAGAACTGCAAATACTCAAGATGTGCAGAGCACTGAATTGGCAAGACCAATCCTGTACTCTGCTATGTGACTGGGAATGGCTCTTATTTGGAGTCTTTCTGGAAATATTTGCCCTTTTTTATTCAGTGGTTTTTCAGAGTCTTCAAGAAATCATCAGTAGGAACAACAAACCCATTTCTAGAAGGAACTGTGGCCTTGTTGAATAGCTACATGGTGAAAAAGACAGCATGGTGGTCTTTGTCATGCAGCTTCTAAGTTTGGATAAAAGTGACTGTCAAATACACTTGGTATATAACTATACCCTATGAATGCCTATATGATACAGTTCAAGGACAGTCTATCCTCTTGTGCATACCTATTTAGAGACATATCTTAAAAGTAAAATGCTGTTATAGCAAGTATTATGGGATAGGGCAAATATTTATGATATGGTACCTTTGTCTCAATTTTTAAAGTAAACATAACTCCAGTATTAGACCTTGACACAAATAATCTAAATAAAATTGTTTTAAAATGCTGTAGAATAAGAAAATTGTCATGATATCCTTTTGGCCTATCAAATGCCATAGTTTTATAATATTAGCTGTAAAGGAAAAAATCAAATACACTCTGATGTAAAATTATCAAGGAGAGAAAGTAAAAATAATACAAAGAATCAATGCAGAGATTTAGAGAAATTGATGAGTAAATTAGAAAGACTTTATAAGGCATATTAAATAAAACATCAAAAACTATCTGAAGGAAAAACTTCAATTGCACCTAACATTGAAAACATTCATTTATTTATTTTTGATTATTTCTTTTTTGAGATGATAATATAATTCATTATTTCTCCCTTCCCTTTCATCCTTCCAAATCTCTTTCTTCTCGTTCAAATGCATGGTCTATTTTTGTTGTTATTGCATGCCTTTATGTATATACATATATTCCTAAATATAACTTGTCAAATCAAATCTATATAATATTACTTACATATGTGTTTTCATGTTGACCATTTGGTATTGGATAACCAATCAGTGTGCTCTCCCCAGAGGAAGACAACTTCTCCCACTCTCAACATTCTTTGACTGCCTGGAGTTCTTTGTGTAGAGTTGAGGGCCCCTGTCTATCATTGCTACCCTTGTTCAGCTCCCAGTTCTGTATTCATGTTGGCACAACTTTATATGTGTAGCTTCTCACACTAATAGAAGACACAAATTCACAACAAACTCTCTCATCCTGGACAGGGTTGGAAGTTTTTCTCTTTTGTGAAAATTAAACAAGGAGAATTTTAAGACTAAACATGCATTTGGTGCATCCATTTAATCAGGCATGCTTTGGGAAGGAGTTGGCATGTTGTGGGAGATGGGAAAATGCCAAGCTCTTCAAAAAGTTTGTTGGGTACAACCCAAGAAGTTACTGGTGATAAATAGACCTCACTGACATAAACTCTATTGATATAAAGGATAGCGAATACTGTGTTATTGAATGCTATAAGCAGAACTGAAGTGACTATATACCAGGGGTGTTACAACCATAACTCTGTTTTGAAAGTAAAGATGTTATAACAAGTGAATAACTTCAAAGGTCCATTTCAATTCAGATGTTACTTTCTTGCCATGTTTAATTTCCTTTAATTTTATTGCTTTTCCTGAACCTATTCTTTTAGTCTTAAAAAGTTCATTTACTTTCTTTGTTTTTTATTATCTATATCAAATGAAAAAGTCTCTCCATACAACACTGTCTATCATTGCTATTTACTGTAGGAAAAATTTATGATGAAGGAAACACAAAGAGAGAAAATCAAATGCTCTCTCAGGATATCATCTCATTAAACTTTTGTATCAAAAATTTCATGTCAATAGGACAGCTATGTTTTATTATCAAATTAAAATATGCTTATTGTAAATGCAAAAAATAGGAATATTCAGATTAATTGAGCAAAAACAAGTAATATCTTTTCACCTTTGTTTTCCTAAAATAAAATTTGATTAGAAGTCATATTCTAGAATACTGTATGGGATATATATCATAGAAATGAGGATCGCTGTTTTAAAATATTTAAACATTGTTTTACTAGACATTGTTTTCTTCCTCCTCACCCCTTTCACAAAGTTGTACTTGTCATCAGATCTGGTTCTTCAAGGAGGCTCAGCTGTCACCCTCTCCCTCTGTTTTTGTCATAAGAACATGCACTGTCCTGTTAAACACAATATTCTACATTTTCAGCTAAAATGCTGCGGTACAAGCTCTGCATGCCCAGAAGCATTTGTCTTTCACTTTAATCTCCATGACATTGCAATGAGCATGCTCAGCAATGCCCATGTACAGCTCCCTAATTAACCCCCTGAGCTCTCATTGTTTTAAATGAGTGTTGCATTGGAAATGACTTCTATCTTCTCCCTACCTGTTGAAAGCAATAAACTGGTCTCCCCTCTTCTACGTCTCAACTGAGCTTACTTTGGCTTTGCCCTCACCAAAATCTGAACCTATAGCATCCAGTTAGAGTTCCAAGACAAAGGTTGTGCTTAGGGATAGAGAAAAATGGATAGTACTATGAGCACTGAGTTTGGAAGCAATTCATTAGCTTTCTAGCCTAGATGACTAGCCTGCTAGGACTTCAGACACAGCCAGAAGCTTTTAAATAGCACATCTTCTTTAGGAAATGTGTATGAAAAAAATAGCTAAAAGATGGGGCAGGAATCTAATATTACTTGATTACTGGTCAAATATTCTATAGAAACCTGTTATTCCACCAGCCTGCTTCCAACAGCTTGCTTGACCTAGAAATAATCACAGGGCCGCTTCTTCTTTCCATCATATGAATTATGATGGATTTTGTTGCTATTCCTGTTAATGTGATAATCCAAAGTATAGAATACAGAAATCATTATTTATGACTTTAAAATCATTTTCCACAGTATTGACTATACCATATAGCATTATTTTAAGTGGTTTCATGTCTATATATAACTATTATACACCGGTGTAGTAGGCATTGCTGGTCCCGGAATACTAGCTGTCCTTTCTCTTTTTTCTTGTGTTACAATCCTGATCTGTGGGATTACGTATCCCCTAGAAAATATTTCACATGTATTCCAATTCCATCATGGAACATCTGCCTGTGTTTTGAGGATCATACTTTGCCCGTTCCCTTGCAGATTGAATTATCACATGACCTACTTCTGATCAATAAGAGGTAAGGCCAAGTCGGAAAGGCCAGGAAAACTTCTCCACAGTGATGACAGACTTCCATTTACAGTCTACTTTTTTTTTTCTGGTCATGTAACTTGGATCAGTGACTGAAACTTTGTGGCCAAGAGAAGGAAGACTGAGATAATGCCATCAGATGCAGATGGCAGAGAAGAAAGATAAAAAGAGACTCACTCCTCTGAAAGATCACAAAGATGCTGAGCAAACCCATTCTCTGATACTCTGAAGATGCACCAGAGTGTGCTGCATTGTTCAAGTCGAATACAGCCTACAGTGTTTCTAAAAGTTCCCTCCTAGCAGCAGAACTATGGTGAGCAATTATAAAACTAAGTCTCAAGACTGGAATCCAAAAGATGTTCTCATTAATTAACAGATAATTGAAAATGTTAAGGCTATTTGACAAACTGCCTCCAACTATGATACTACAAATTTATCATCAAAAACAAAAAATAATAAAAACGCTTAAAAATAAAGTTTTATTTGTATTTATTTCCCTTAAAAACCTGCACCTCTGTTGCTTCTTAGAAAGCTCACTGTAGTGTCACTTTTTGTGAGGAAGTGTGGACAAGTGTTTGTTCACTTCAGTTAGGGCACAGCAAGAGACTAAAGAAACTACTCCATCCGAGTCTATCTGAGTTAACCAATGGGTTTATTGGAGTTATGAGTATGAATGACATAAAGCAAATGTGTCGAATCAGAGTCCCACCCAGCATGAACAATGACCTCATGAACCTACCAATGAATTCCTACCTTCAGTTATCTTCGTGTTTCTTATGCACTTGAGCACCCCAAAGACTCCGTCTATGTAGGGGTTAGAATCAAAGGTAAGAATCTAGTGACCCATCCTTCCTCTTACTGGGTGTGTCAACAGGCTAGCACATTGAATGAATTGAATGACAGGGAAATAAACACCTGCTGTGGACAGCAACAGAGCTCACGTTCACACCATAGCCTCCTATGTTTAGGTCTATTAACTCAGATGTGAAAAGAGGTTGAAGGAGAGAGAAAGCTTATTGCATGCAATTTTTATTTGTTGACATCTATTGATGGTTCTGTTTGACACATCAATTTTTCAGTGGTCACCGCATCTGTTTCTACCTGTTGGTCCAGACACTCAGATACTTTTACAGTAAGTTCCTGTGGCATGAAACATCATTTTCCTTATATTCAGTTTCTTTGGGGTTAGTTTACAGCAGGAATATATGACATTTCCAAATGTCTATTCTAAGCTGAAATTCCAAGAGAAAAGAAGCCACACAAGTCAAAGATCCTACAATACTGATTGGCTGGTTAGAATTTCCTGATTCTGGAAAGGTGAAACATTTCACATTCAGAGCTGAAATTCCTTGAAATAGCTTTAATCCCCTGAATAGTCATTTATGTCCATGTTTGTGTCTAACTTACCATACTTTCCACTATCTGGCAAAACCTTTGGAATATGTTAACTCAGCACACCACTACCTTCCCTCAACCCAAGAGCTCATGATGTTATCTGGTCACACCTGAAACCGATAGCAATCCCCAGCTTCCCTGAAACCCCTGCTCCTTCCCATCAAAGTGCTAGGAAACTGCCATGATTAACAACTTCTATTGTATGCCTATAATAGTTCATGTAACCAATTTCACTACATTATGTAACATGTTACTCAGGGCAACAACAATCCAAATTCCATGGTCATGGTCTTTCATATTGTGCTCAGAATAAACTCAGGCCTTCTGAAGGGTGACATGTGTTTTGTATCATTGCCCGCTGTCCATACTAACAACAAAACCATGTTCCCATCAGCCAATCATGAGCACCTGAATTAATAAAAGGGTCCCACTAATTTCTTGCTGTACATTAATTCTGTATATATTCTGCATGGAAAGTGATGGTAAGGAATGAAGAAGGCCCAGAACCTAGGACAGGTATTACAAACACATGACTTCTCTTAGCCATCACATTTATTGACACAGATGTAAAAGACATTGGAGAAGTTACGATATAATAACATATATACAAAATAATAAAAACAGGAGTCTAGCAAAGCCAAGAAAAGGTATTCTTTATTTGTAATCACTTATCTTGACTGTATGAAAGTGCTCTTGGCAAAAGAAACATATTGAAGTCCTACTAAAGTGCATCGAGGCGTGTCAACTTGGGCTGTGACTTTGAGATGTTTTCGAATGGGCTGAGTGAATGCTGTAAGCACACGATAAAAGTTAACTGCGACCCCCACATAAAAATAAGATCATTTATAGACTGTAATAATTTATTGTAGATCAGGGGAACTTCCAGAATCTAGAAGAGTGGGATTGACAAGGCCCTTCAGAGAGAGCACAGCCTCTACGGCCCCTTGAGCTTAAGACAACACATTCCTGTTGTTTTCAAACAACCAGGTACGGCCTTTGTCACAGGGGCCCTAGAAACTGACACAACTGTGTCTTCCACCACACTCCTCACCATCCGGCAGTGACTTTATTTGTTGGTTAACACATATTCTGTCTCCTGCCTATTTCACCTCCTGAGATCAGAAACTACATAGTGCTATTTTAGGTTTCTTGGTTTGAAATGTATTCATAGCGGGATGACCTACGAAACTCATCCTTGAGATGTTAAAGGAAAGACGTAGAATTGAAGTGTAAATAATTTATAGACTTACAAAACAAATATTAACTATTTTGATGGTCATGATCTGCTACAAATGCTGGGGCTACTGGGGAACTGGATAACACGGTCCTTCCTCTTACTGAGTTTATACAGCGGCATAAGCAAGGTAAAGAATATAATACAGGGTAGTGTGGTAGATGATGGGATTGTATATCAAGCTTGTGCGTATTGGCCAAGCAAGGTCAGGAATAAACGTGGTGAGTATGCGCAGCAAGGAAGTACGACATCAGATGAATGAGGCAGAGGGTAGACAAATGAAACCGTTAGGAACATGGGCTTAATTTCAAGAATCATTTGTAACCCACCATCAGGATTCGAACTATATTTTAAGAGCAGAAAAAAAACACACCAGATGCCTCTGAATTGCCTTTGAAAGAAATCACTTAGTTCTGTGTGATAAATGAACTGTGTTGGGAGAGGCGGAAGTTAATTGGGGCTGGTTGGAGGAGCTGTATATGGGGTGGTAACAGAAGTCAAGTGTCTATGGTAAGGTCAAGTGCTGAATGGGCTACAGAAGTACTGAAACATAAGACTCCAGTATCAGTTTTGGGTTTTTCCATGACTTCTGACAAATACCAACCTGTTTATTGGTGGCTGTTCTTCAATGGTCACAAGATAGTCTGAGATGAACAGAGAGAGGTTGGTTTTGGGCTCAGTGATCTTATGGCTCCCATTAAGCCAGACAGTACACGCTTGTTTAGGGTGGAGCTGATGCCATGATGTGGGTCAGTCAATACCAGGACAGGAGCTCGCATGGTAAATGGGTGAACTCTGGCTTTCATGGAGCTTCATCCATACTGGGTATTACTTATGGATTTCAAGCATTATAAAATAACACTGTGACTAAGTTCAATCACCTTTTTCTAATTGCCCTTTTTAAAATATATTTATTATGTATACAATATTTTGTCTCTGTGTATGCCTGCAGGCCAAAAGAGGATGCCAGACCTCATTACAGATGGTGGTGAGCCACCATGTGGTTGCTAGGAATTGAACTCAGGACCTTTGGAAGGGCAAGCAATGCTCTTAACCACTGAGCCATCTCTCCAGCCCCCTCTAATTGCCTTTTTGCTTTAGAATTCCTGTTAAAGACTTCACACGTGGTACAAATTAATCCTTACTCTACCAAACAATCCCTGTGAAGTAACATTACCTTTCTCTGCTAAACCAAGCAACTGAGGTTAATGCTATAGCCACAGAGTGCAGTGGCCCAAGCAGAGCTGTAACTTGGGTCTGTTTTGTCTTTCATTTTAAATTTCTTTTTTTGGCTTGCAAAGAGTTTTAGCAAATAATATGGTCTGTGAGAATAATTAAATATAAGATAGAATATAGAAATATTTTTTGAATTTTAATTTGAAATGTGTTTTTCTATGCAATATGTTTTATATTCTCTATTTCTATCTCTCTCACACACACATACACACACACCCACACATAAAATGTACATGTGAAAATATAAGCATTTGCTATAAATATGTACAGCATATCCACATACCCCATGAACATGAAAACTGGTTATTCGGTCAAGGTAGAAACAAAGTATCTTGGTGATGTTCTCTAGCCACAGGTAGCTTTGGTAACTTCAAATCTAGGTGTGCTTACAATGCATACTTTCTTTAGGCTTATTAGAGAAGCGGTTTCCTTACACACAAAAGACAAAATTCTCTTTTTAAATACTAAGTGGGCTGCCATTTCTATTGCTTGCTTTTCGTTCCCACTCACTGGGTGCTGAGAGAAATAAATCAAAGTGACAGAGAGCAGGAATGGAAATCAGGGTCAGCCAGCATTTTCATTGATAGAAGAGTTCCTCAAAAAGATGAAAACGGGAGAAAAAATGAAAGTCATTCTTATTGCTAATGGAATGTTTCCTTGCTGTCATGCAGTGTGTGGCTAGAAGAAAAACGACTTGGACTTAACCCGAAACTCAGACCACAGAACATTTTCTACCAGGTAATTAGGCTGATATGGGATGCCATACGTCGGGATTGTTACAAAGGACTGCCTCGGAGATGCAGGTTCGGGATTAAAGGAGCCTGGATGGCCAGGGCTCCACTTGCTTGCTGAGACAATGACAGTGATCTGGGGGACACTCCTGCACCTGCTGGAAATGCTGATTCACCCCACCCCATAGATCTGATTTTGAAAATAAGGTTAAAAGATGATGGCTGTAAGCAATTGAAGCCACTCTCTAGTGGGCATCTACCATGTGGGATAAAGGAACCAGTTCTTGGAAACCAGTCATTTGGAACTTTGTTAGTCACCTGAGAGTTGCTTCCTCTGAAGTTAGGCTTGAAAATTTTCCTGTTAATCCTGTGTTTTTATGTACACCACACACACACACACACACACACACACACACACACACA
>LOEQ01002656.1:265100-282190 GCA_001685075.1 Bramus lutescens | reverse complement strand
AGCAACCACATGGTGGCTCACAGCCATCTGTAATGAAATCTGGTGCCCTCTTCTGGCCTACAGGCATACATGCAGACAGAACACAGTAAATAAATAAATCTAAAAAGCTGCTCCTATGTTTTCTCTCTCATTTTGTAGGAAAGCTGACTTGTCCTCAGTGAGGCAGCACTGAAAGCTGCTGCCTCCTCAGGCAGATGGGCAGATGTTATGGTTACTAACCCATCAATGGCTTCCTGCAGTGGAACCAATGTCAAGGGACAGATTCTGATGCCGCTCACCTGAAATTTATTTTTATCAGATTATTTAGGACCTGACAAATGGTGGGGCCAAGACCATCAGCGCATTCAATACCTTCAAGGGGCCCATTTTCCACAGCTGATTTGTCCCCCATATTCTATCTGAAGCAAGCAATTTAAGAATCTTGCTATATTATTTTGAAGGTTAAGCTGAGAGTTTCCTCGGGTAATTGGGGTCACCTTTGTGTGGGCAGAACTACATCTGAAGCAATTTTATTTTTTTTATTCTTTTCCTTTCTCTGAAGATGTATTCAGAGATGGCAAGAAAAGAATGCTCTGTTTTTAGTTGCTGTTGGTTACATGCACACCAGCTTTGAAATTTCTTTGTGCCATACATGTCTATAAAATCATGAATAAGTTCAGCATAGCTAATTTTAATCATTTTTGAAATACCTTTAAATGTGTTTTAAAATCGATAGAGTCCTCCAAAGGAACCCCTTACCTTGCGCCACTCTCTTGGCCTCCACTTGGTCTGTGATGATGCAAAAAACTAAATACTGGCTTTGAAAATCAACTCCTTTCCAAAGCTCAAGAGAGTGTATTAAAGAGCTAGGTTTCCAAAAATTCTTTTCTTTATAACTTAAAATACCAAGAGTGTTTTACATAATTTTATCCAGCATTTTATACTTTCCCTGTTTGGAAACCAATGGAAGACCTTACTTTTGAAACACTGTTGCAGTACTACAAAAACTGGACATTCAACTTATGGAGACTCAACATTCCAACTTGGAAAACAAATTTGATTGAAATCATGTTGGAAAACGCTGGTGAGTCTTCCTCCTTGTTCTATCTCTTAACTACCTGGGCACCATTTCTTTAAAACATAATAACTTGTCAAAAAGTGGATTTCTAACACTTTGTTCCAGAAGCGAGGAAACCAGACAATGATAGAACAGAAGGGCGAGAATACGGTGTATCAGAGAGGAAAAGAAAGGCAAGTCCCAAAGTGAAGGAGTCTTGTGTATGCCCACTCTTGATACATGTCTTGATATCTTCAGTCTTCCAAGCTGTGGAGAGATTGCAACAAGCTTAGCAGCTACAGGAATGGAGAAGATTGAGGCAATGTCTTCATAGGATATAAGGAATTGGGATGAAGGTTATGGTGATGTAAGACATGGAAGGAGATGCAAAGAAAATTAGCATTGTCCTAGTTGGGGGAAAGAGAGTATAAAATGGCCCATCAAAGAATAGTACCTCTCCCCTGCTAAGGGTCCCTCAGAACAGGGCAATACTAGCCTTCCATTTAAAGTCAGGGTTACACATTTCAAACCAATCTTAGATGATTCCACATATTCCTGCTACTTGACCCCAGTCAACCTTGCTGCCTTTTCAGCTCTTTATTTTCTGTGGAATTTTGTATCTCATCACCTTCCTCAGTCAGAGCAGAGAGGAGGCAGAAATTTCTTTGGTTATATTTCATTGTGACCAGCAAACCTACCAATGTCCAAACTCACCTCAGTCACGCAATCTCAAATTTAAGCCTGACTCCTCCTCTGGCACGTTGCTTCCACCCCTTGTGCTCACCATGGAAACTGCATCCTGTCCTTTCTGTTATGGGTCATTTTACACAGATTTATTTGTTACTTTTGTGTGTATGTAAACTTTGCCTGCATTATGTATGTGCACCATGCGTTTAGTGTACCTGGTGCTATCAAGACCAGGAGAGGACATTGGATTCCTTGAAACTTGATGGGGAATCTTTACCAACCAATTATCTCTAAGAGGTGAGACCAAGTTAGGGTGTGGCTTTCTGGGACCTAGAGAAAAATGGCACATGGCCCCAGGTGCTCGCTCTCTCTCTGTGGTTCCCTCACAGCACAGCTGAGCTTGGACTTCTCATTCCTGTTTCGTGAGTTTTCCCTTTATAATAAATAAAAATAAAATTGTTTTATCTTTTAACTAGCCTGTTTATTTCCCGAATCGAGCTAACTTCTACAGAAACTGAGTTACAGATAGTTATGAACCAACACATAGATATCGGGTACAAATCTCAGGGCCTCTGTTAGATACAGCGAGGGATCTTAATTGCTGATCCATCTCTCTAGTCCTTGGTTCCAATTTTTTTGTAGCTTATTCAAAATGTTTTCAGGGCCTGGAGAGATGACTCATCAGTTAAGGAGGTTTGTTGATCTTTCGGGGGACCCAGGTTCAGTTTCCAGCACCCATATGATGGTAGTTCACAGAAATAGTTATACTGATTATTTGTCTGTCCTTTATTTCAATGTACTTATTTTCTACCCACCCTGTTTACTTGTCAATATGTCCTTCTGACAACCCTTCAAAGCAGTCCTTTTTAACATTTCTGATGATCCCCATATCTCTTCAAGGCAAATTTTACAAATTTCACCAAATGAAATCAGTTTGGCTCTCTTCTATGCTCCCTGGTCCCAGACATTCTCAGCTATTTCTGGGACTAAAAAGAAAAGGAGAAAGAGAAAGAGAAGGGGGGAGGGAAGGAAGGAAGGAAAGAGGGGAGGAAAAAGAGAGGGGAAGGGAAGGGACAGGAGTGGAGGGAAGCACCTCTTGGGAAGAGAAAGCCTGGCAGAACATCTTTACCTCTGTAGCATGACCTTCATGTGGTAGCTTATGTACTCTCTGGTGGCAGTCATAAGCAGAGTGCATAGCCAAGAAGCAGAGGCAGACACGACAGGAACCCAGTCTCAGTGAACTACTTTTGCCAGTGAGGCCTCACATCTCAGATGCAACCTCCCAAAGTAGCACCACCATCTGGGCTCCAGGTCTCCGAACACAGGAGCTGGCACAGACCCTTCACTGCATTCTTTCCTCAACTCCACTCTCTACGCCCACTCTGCCCAGTGTGTTGTCTCCTTTAAGTATACCTAGAGTTCAAGATTGGTGATGCCATGTCTTTTAAGTTTCTTCTGGTAACTGACTTCTCCAGGAACAAATTGAGACACATACACAGAAGAAAAACTATGCACCTGTATATTTATGTGAATTTTATATTTATCTATAAATCTATACATATAGTTCTTTAGATTGCTCCAGTGTATTTCCATTTTTTTTTTGCTTTGGACAATAAATCAATTTTCTGCATACCTTCTGTGAGATACTTGTAAACATTGATAGACATCTTTAAAAATACTTCTAACTTTGGGAAACTGACTTAGGCTTCCCCAAAGACAAAGGAGCCTTGTTTATAGCTGGTCCTCAGTTTTAATGTGCTGTAATCAATGCTAATGTGTACAGCCTAGGACATTGTTTTGAACAGAAAAGAGATGCTCAAAATCGTGAATTCACAAAGTGAGTCAATAAAGAACTCAAATTTTGCATCCTAAAAATTAGTTTCTCTCTTTTCTCTTCTTACTTCTTAAGTCCAAAAGATAGCTCTGAACTTCTGAAAGCTTGTTAATGTATTATTCATGAAAGAAGACCTAGTATGATGCCTACAGGTGCACTTCCTTACATCTGAGAGACAGGGTTCTGAGTATAAACCTTGTCAACAAACTCAGGATAATGAGTCATTAGCAGTTTGGAATTTCCATATTCTTGTGAGAGTACAAACACATCTTCCTAAAACTGCAAATCCAATAAAGCTAATACGGAAACAGTTTTTATTTAATCACAGACTCAAGAACTCAGGATGATGGCAAAACAATGTAGAAATTAAAAAGAGAGTTGTTCAAGGCAGTCATTTTTGATCATGTGATATACATGCATTGAATCAAAACAATTATAAAATTGTATACATGAATAAGATCCTTTAAACAGATTTGTGCCTTGCAAAAGCATCTCTAAAACTTTATATTTTAAGAACTGGAAAAAGAGAAATTGAGCTTTGTTCAAATTTATAAGTTTTTTAAACCAATAGTATTGCACTTGTGTAAGTACAATTTTTGACTTTGTGGTAAAAAAGTCTTCAGGAGTTAAGGAACACTTTTATGCCTCCTTTGCACTGCGTGAATTAATGTCTACCATATGCAACAGTTGACTCTCCATATAATGTAAGAGTATTTTCATCTACCACAGTGTTGCTCCATAGGAGAGATATTTGCCTTCCCTGACAAATATTCAACATTTTTGTAAATATTGACTCTTCTTATGATGTTATTGAGTTATCTAATAAATTGGATCATATCATTTTGTCAGCCAGTTAAATGTACAAGTGTGATACTGAAAGAACAATGAAAGCTAAAACTCCTAAAATTATTACACACTATATTTATTCTGTATCTGTCCAGCTATTTACCCCCTCTATAGATATATAAACCACCTAAGCTTCTTCACCAGAGTCCAAAGTGTTTACCTGAGGGTATGGTGAAGAGATTTGTATTAAGTATGTTTCATGCCATTGGTACCATCACCACACAGTACTTCAGTGTGCACATATTCATTAAGCTTCTGTCCTTCTAAAATGTCTTCCTCCTTTGAGAAATAACTTTGAGGTGCAATGAGATAAATGTTTGTGTTTATGGTGGTTTAAGTAGGTATGACCCCCATAGACTCATGTGTTTGAATGCATAGCCTATAGGGAGTAGCACTACTGCTCCTTGATGGAGTAGATGTGGCCTTGTTGGAGGGAGTGTGTGACAGTGGGGGTAGTCTTTGCACGCTAATATATGTTCAAGGGTTCCAGTGTGGGACAGTTCAGTTCCTGTTGCCTATAGATCAAGATGTAGAATTCTCAACTACCTCTCCAGCACCATGTCTCCCTGCATGCTGCCTTGCTTCCTTCCATGATGCGTGATGATAATGGACTACTGAACCTCTGAAACTGGAAGCAAGCCCCAATTAAATGTTTTTCTTTTAAGGGCTGCTGTTGGCATGTTGTATGTTTACAGTAATAGAAATCCTCACTAAGACAGAAGTTGGCACCAGGGACTGGGGTATTGTGATAGGATGGATCATGAATTTATTTGGAGAAATATGGACCTTGGGACTATGGATTAGAAAAGCAGTTGAATGCTTTAAATCAAGATTAATGGGCCAGTCTAGTTGGAGCAAGAATGACAGTGTTGCTGAGGGTGGTTTGAATTGTGAGGGCATGGCTCCAGAGATTTCAAAGGAGAAGCATTTTAGTATGTGGCCTAGAGATCATTCTTAGGATATTCTGGTGAAGAATGTGTCTATTCTTCACCAGAGTCCAAAGACTTTACCTAAGGCTAAAGTGAAGAGGTTTGTGTTAATTCTCTTGGCAGATGAAATCTCAAAACAACCAATTATTGATTTTGTTATGTAGCTCTTAGTGGTCACGCTTAAACAGATATATAATGAAAAGGGAAGGAGCAAGCAGAATAAAGAAAAATATGAAATGTGCAGATCGAAGAGAAAATGGGGCACTAAGAAATGGAATGGGGTTAAATCCTGTATTCAAAGAGATAAACATATTAAGAAGTGGAACAAAGGGAGTGGTGATCTCAAGGCAAGATCTCATCCAGCTGATCTTCCAGGGTGTGAAAAGGGATTAAAAATGTCTCAAAGCCTGGTGTGATGGTACACACCTTTACTCTCAGCACTCCTGAGGCAGAGGCTGGCAGACCTCTAATTTCAAGGCCAGTTTGGTCTACAGAGTCGGTTCCAGGACATCCAACTTTAGGCAGTGAAGAAAACCATTGAAAACAGAAAGCTAAAGAAGATGCAGTTGAGTGAGGGGGTCATGTTCTAGCCCCAGCAAGCAGCAGAACTTGGCAGTTTGGGCCACAAGGTTCTGGCCTCAGAGTCAAAGATAGAAGAAAAGGATTAGGGAATCTCCCTCTGGAAGTAAGGAAAGCTGCTAAGGACAGGTGTGTGGCAGGGGTGACCCTGAATGAAAGCCTAGAGAGGCCATTGCATGAGGTTGTAAAGTTGAAGCCTGGATTGTTGTGAGGACATCCAAGATGTTAGAGATTCCAGAGTTGTGGGATACCTGCTGAGGAGAGCTGCTAGCAGAGAGTAGAACCATTCCAAAATATTGCAGTCAAGAAAGCTGAAAGGAGTTGTAGATATGAGGAGCATTTTGTCATCATACCTGGAAATGCAGAGTTTGGAGTTTGCGTAGTCAATTTTCTGTTTTGCTTTGGTCCAGTCTTCCCTATTATCTTCCCTTTCCTCTATTTTGGAATGACAATGTATATCCTGTGCCATTATCGGTTGGAAGTATGTGATCTTTTTTTTTTAACAGTTAGATTTCATGAGTCTCAGAGGAGACATTTGGACTTGTAAACAAGTTTATAGACTATGGGATTTTTTGAAGTTGGACAAAATTTATTTTGTATTATGTTATGACTGCAAACCAATGGAGGTCAGGGAGTGGAGTGAGGAGGTATGAATAGATATGGCCCCAATACACTCACGTCTTTGAATACTTGGCCCTTAGGGAGTGACACTGTTAGAAGGTGTGGCCTTGTTGGAGTAGGTGTGGTCTTGTTGAAGGAAGTGTGTTGCTGTGGAGGCAAGCTTTGAGGTCTCCTTATGCTCAGGCTACTGTGTAGGACACAATTGCTTCTCCTGCCTATGGGTCAAGATGTAGAACTCTCAGCTCTTTTTCCTGCACCATGGCTGCCCACATGACATCATGCTTCCTGCTATGATGACAATGAACGGAACCTCTGAAACTGTAAGCAGCCAAATTAAATATTTTTCTTTATAAGAGCTGCCTTGGTCATGGTGTCTCTTCGTAGCAATAGAAACTCCAATTAAGACAGTGTTCCACCTGTACTTTTTCTAAAGGGTATACCAACATTTTATCAACCTTAAATTAGTGATACTTCACAAAGTCCAATCATGTCCCTCCTCAGTCCACCCAGTTCCCACAGGCTATTTCTACTCTAGCACAGTGTTCAACAATTATTGCTTTTTGCTGCTGTACAACTTCAAAATTTTATTATACAATTTGCACTTGTGCAGCAAACCTGCACAGAAAATTGTGATTCATCCATAAGGCTGTGTGAGTCAATTGTGGGTCCCTTTTGTTGCTGAGCAGCATCTGATGATGGACTGTATCAGCTTGCCTTATCTGCATCGCAGTTATTAGGGACTGGATATGCTCTAGACTTGCAATCTGAAGAGCTAACTCTAAATGTGAGAACATAAGCCTTGCTTTCTACTTTTCCAGTGAGTATACGATGTCTCACTGTGATATCGTCACTTTGCAGGCATGAGCTGACTGCATTGGGCATATTTTCATGTAAATGACTTTTGTTGAAGTGTGTTTAAAACATAGCCAATTTTTTTCCCTACATCCCGTCTGGGTAATACACTAGAGCTGACCCTATTGGCAGTGACACAGGCAAGCTGACACTGAGGACACAAGAGTAGGAGAGCTGACCTCACCCCCTTATCTGCCATGCCATGGCATGGGTGAGGGAAAGATGCCTTTCCCTGCGGAAGGTGAGAGAACTGGTCCCAGGATCAAGAGGGAGAGAACTAGTCCTGCCCCTCATCAGTTACAGCACACAACGAGAGCAAATTCTACAGCTCACCAGGGCAGCACATTAGAGTTAAATTTGTTGTTGGGGTTCACGAAAACCAACCCTGAAGGTATGAGAACAGGAGAACTGAACCTCCCTCCAATTATATATCCCTACAGCTGAACCTCCCATCATATGTCCCTTACAGCAATTGGCAGAGAAGACCTAGACCCCCCTCCTGGGAAAAACAGTGGAGCTAGTCCTCGTGGGGTGGGAGAACTAGAGCAGGTTGCATTGGATGGGCTGGCCTAGGCAGTGCCAAAAAGCATGTGTTTGTGTGTGCATGTGCGTGTGCTTGTGCCACACACACACACACACACACACACACACACACACTTGGGGGTGACAATGGGGAAGCTGGCAGGCTGACCAGTCCAATTTCCATTCCGCCCCCAGGACGGGAGCTGTGAGTTGACTCACCCCAACATCCACCTTACTTGTGAACTGTTGGATCATGAGAAGGGGACCAACCTACAGATCCAAAACTTCAAGATCTCCAGGACACAGGAGAGCCCATGGTAGATGGTGAGACACAGGACAGAGGCCTTGAGCCAGCTCGCTGGCTCATGGCAGTGAGGTGAAATGTGTATGTGACTCACTGGGCCACAGCACTGCTCCCACAGTGAGATTCTTTATTTTGTTTTGTTTTGTTTTGTTTTCTTTCTTCCTTGTTTTTCTGCTTTGGTTGTTTGTTTGGTTTGGTTTGGGGGGTTTCTTTTCAATTTTGTTTTCATTTGTGGGGGAGGTAGCAAGGGTGGAGGGTGGATGTGGGGGTGGGGAGATAGGTGGAATTGGATGCATAATATGAAAACCACAATCAATAAAAGTTAATAAAAATAAAGCATATCCATTTTTTATGTTTACTTTTGCTACAAATTGCTAGACTTCATATATCTTGGATATCACCATTGGATATATTTCAGATATATATTCAGATAGTTTTCAGATATATTTCACAGACATTTTTTTACAATCTGTGACCTATCCATATATGTTCTTAATGATATATTGAAAAATGAGAAATTTTGAATTTTGACCGAGTCCAATTTATTATTGATATTATGTTATCAATATCCCCTCTTCAAATTCTTCAATACTTCCTAGGTCAGAAGGATAGTCTTCCATTATTTTAGCTTTAACTTTACTGAAATATATGATCCATTTTCTGTTATTTTCTACATAAAGTATGAGATTATGGTTATTATTGTTATTATTACAATTGGTAATATGAATATTTATTTATTCCAACTATGTGTTGAAAAGGCCTCTCTTTCTCCATTGACTTAAATTTTTTTGTAATTTTGTTAAAAGATCAGTTGGCCACATGTGCCAGGGTCTTTAACTGATCTTATTTATCTCACTGTGTAGGCTTTTTCCCTTATTGATATCACCACCATTTCTTGAGAATTCTAGGTTTATATAGTAAATCTTAAAAAGTAAAATCATACAATTCATGGAATGCTTTTTATCAGCCTAGTGTATTTCTCCTCGAATTTAAAGGTTAGAATAGTTAGTGATGTCAGTCCCTTTTGATTTTGTAAATGCTTTACACCTGTAGTTAATCTGAAAAGAATTAGGATTTAAATACCAACTCTTACAAGCTGCGAATTCAGCATTTTGTTATCACTTAGACTACTTTGAGATTTTAGCATATAGATATTCCATTTGCTTTACTAGATTTAAATACATATTTTATCTGTGAGGGGTTCTTTTAAATGGCCATGCTTTTAATTTTAATGGTTGATAGTTCATTAGCAACATATGGAAATATGATTAATTTTGCATTGCTCTTATATTCTTTGACCTCATTAAATAAGATAAACTCTAGGATGATAGACTGTAATATTTTAAGCAGTCATATGATCTACAAACCAGATAGGTTTGTGTTCTTTTTTTTATATTCTATTTTCTGCCTTTATTTGCCTTTCTGCAGAAACCAAGACTTCAGATCCATAGCGAACAGAAGTGGCAAGTGGTCATCCTAACCATTTATTGCTCATATGACCAGTGGTAATTCAACGATAGCCAGTCTGCCATCATTAAACGTAATGTTAGATGTAGGAGTGGTTAAATTTTCTTTGTAAGTTTGAGAGAATTATTGTCTCAGTTTGCAGAGGACTTTGTTTTAATTTATTAAATATTTTCTGTATCTAATGATATACTCATCAGCTATTTTTTTCTTGGCAAATCAAAGTATATATTGTACTGATTGACATTTCATCACTGAATCAGCTTCTCATTTCTAGAATAAACCCAAAAACTGGTTTTGAACATAATTTTCTTTTGTTGCTTTATTTTATTCTCTAAGTTTGTCTAAGTTTTTGTGATAGTCTTTATGAGACATATTGAATTATAGTTTTCTTTATTGTACTATGTTTGTCTGCCTTGGGTGTGAATGATGGCTTCATAAAATTTGTTGGAAAGTATTTCCTATTTTCTAATAATGATACAGGATTGGAGTTATATGTTGTTGAAATGTTGATGTGAAAATGTGAAAAATTTATCATATACCTTAGTAAAACCAATTAGTCTGGTGACTTTTTTGTTAGGATTATAGCTATTGAATAATTGTGTAGGACTAGGGGTTCAATAGCAGATCACTGCTTAATCATGTGGGAAGCTCTATACTGAATTTCCAGTATTTCAAATGAAATAAATAAAAATATCCTCATGATTATCTTTATTATTCTTTTAAATTTGAATTATTTGTATTTTTGAGAAATTGCACATAATTCAAATTTATGCATGTACTTGAATGCATCTCAACATTTCCTTATCCTTTTAACATATGTGGAAAAGGTAGCCTTGCCTATTACATTCTTGGCAGTAAAAATCTGTATACATTCTCTCCTCCCTACATGGCCATCTCTTTCCTTGGTGGTTTTGGAAGGAGGCAGTACATTTTACTGATGTTTTGTGAGTGTCAGCTTTCAAGTTGACTAGTTAAGATTTTCTATTTCTGTTTCAAATCTGATCTTATGCTTTCCTTTTCTTTGCTTCTTGGTTCTTGAAAGGAAACTTTAGAGACATCTATGTAGTTTGCAGACTGACTGCTCCTTATTTCTAAGCAGATACTGAAATAATTAAAAAAAATTGGAATCATGTATGGATGAAAGAGCAAAAGATAACTGCTATGTGACCTGTTAGAGAAGATGTCTACAACACCTCTGCTCGAATTGCTTACGAGAGTCGATTTTCTCCTTCCACCTTGTAGGGAGAGCTCTTAGTTGTCAGGCTTGGTGCAAGTGCTTTTACCTGTGGGGCTATCTCCTGAGCCAGCTCAAATTGTGTTTTGGAACTCATCCTCTTTACAATGTGAATGCTTGAGGCTATAAATTTTCTTCTGAGCACTGGTTTAGCAGCACTTCTAAGATTTGTATAAATTCAATTTCATATATTGATTTCAATGCAAGATGTAATTTCTCTTGCGGCATTTTCTTTTACCTGTGGGTTATTTAAAGACACAATGTTCAAATTGTAAAAGAGAGGGCAATTCTCTGTTGTCTCTTTTTGTAACAATACTATTTTTAATTCCGTTAAGTTCAAAAATATATACTTTCTACGCTTTCAAAAGTTTATAGTTTTCTAGCTTAATATCTGCTTTGTTGGGTGTCGCTCATTCACTTTTCAAGAATGTACAAGCTGCCATTTTCGAGTGGAACTCTGTCTACTTGATTTAGTAAGTAGATGCCTTCTAGGATCCTGGCTCTCTTTGTTTTCTAATTCTGGATTGGCAACTCAAGTATTCAGTTACCGTTATGAATTTATGATCTCTGCTTTCAGCTTTGTTGGTTATTATACGCATACTGAGGCTACTGGATTTTCCTAAGTATTTTATTGTGCATGTGATCACTTGAGATCATCCTATTTTACCAGTGATTTTACATGCTTAGTTGTAGCATTTACCTTTGATCTAAATTACACTGGTCTAATAGTAACAAAACCACTGATATTTTCTGTTTGATGAATATTTATAACTAATTATTTTTAGTGTTTTTCATCTATACTGTCATATGCAATGTAACCTTCATGACTGGTTAACTAGAAGATGGCAGGTGAAGGGGGATTTTTAAAGGAAATAATGTGTGGGAAGCAGGGTATACTGATATATTTTCAATAAATAAATAAATATTTATTGGTGATATCCAAGGGGCAGTCATAAATTTAAAGAACTATAAAATAAAAAAACCTATGAAATTAAAGTCTCTGAAATGATGTGGGATAATTGTAGGCATAAGTATTGAATGAAATTATAGGTCACTTCTTATAAAAGCATCAGCCCCAACTAATGACTACATGATAATCAAGAAATAAGTGAGTGTTCGCATGCCTGAAGGACATCAATTTATAAAACATATACAGTTCAGAAATGTCCTACCTACAATATAGCACAAAAAGCATCATAATATAATTTATGAAAGTTCATCATATTAATTAGAAAAACATTAAAAACCCAGGAGCAAAATTTTCTAGTAGGCAAAAAGTTGAGACACAATTCATACAAAAAGAAACATAGCCAATGATTTCTAAAACGTAATGTTTCTAAGCTGGCACACATGATAATGTTGACTCCTCTCTCTGCTTTGAAGAAATGTTTCTGAGCATCATAAAAATATAGAGCAAAGAATGCTCATGTTTGCATTCACACTTCTATAACAACCCTAGGAAAATAATCAGAAATCCACAATAACTGTAAAATAATTATTATAAATATGTAACATTACAAAATGGAAAAGAAACTCAAATTCCCAGTCTAACTAATCCATAATGCCTTGTGTTTAAGTCATTTTATACTGAAAAACATGCATTTGTTTAGTTTCAGATACTGTTACTTACATATTTCTCCCAAGTTGTGCATATTATCAAATAACAGTTATAGGGTATCTTACTTAATTATTATAATTAAAGGTGAACTGGAAAAACAGTAATGCACATGTGTTATGTGTAGTCTATATAAACAGCAGATACCCACTCTGTGCATAGATTTGCATATTGATTTGTTATCACAAAAGCAGTAATAGCATTCATTAGAAGGCTGCTAGCTTATGCTAAGTGTACAAACATAAGGGTTTCATTGTATCTTTGTATGTAGACATGATATATTTGAGCATATTTATCCCTTCTGTTACTCTTATTCTCTCCCCTTCCTGTAGTCATTCCCTTTTTACACCTCTAGTGTTTCCTTTTAATGTTCATGTCATTTTCCCCATAGATTTCACAAATGAAAATATATGTGGTGATTGTCTTTCTAGGTGTTGCTAATTTCACTTAACTTTAACTTTATTATTTTCTGTCATAATTCAGTCTTCTTTGCTGCTGAATAAAATTTCACTGTGTGTTTTTACCATATTTTCTTAATCCATCCTTTTATTGGTAGATACGTTGGCTGATTCTATAATTTGATAATATATATACATAGTGCCCCAGTAAACATGTGTGCAGGTAGATATCATTGTACTATATTGACTTTGATTATTGTGGTTACATACATATGGCCTGCCAGGAGACCTGCAGGTCACACTGACCAGGGAAGCAGGTGGATGTCCTTCACTCTCTCCTCAAACTCAATCAATCCCCCAGCCTCATTCCATGTCCTGTAGCAGAACATCTGCTAAAAAAGCCTCACCTTCCTCCCTGCCCCCCATCTCTCATTCCTACTTGTTTGTGTTTGTCTTGTCTTACTTTATCATTACTCCCTAGATGTCTGTCTGTTTTCTAAGGAGCGACAGAAAGGGTGCAAACCCGCAAAGGAGGGAAGTAACAAGGTACTCAGCACAATTAGCCATAGTCGGCATAATACTTGGAAGCACAAGTTGAGACCACAATGAGAAACCTGTACAATGTGACTAAAATGGTATTATATAAACATTAGTAAGGATGTCAGTGAATGTCCAGTAGAGCCACTGTTGCACCACTATGAGGTAAGCCCCTTTAAACTCTTCATATGTGTGTGTGTTTATATTTGAGGAAATTTCTGCAGCAGTAATTTTTCATAGGGTTGTTGTAAGGAGAGAGGCTTCTTGGCTCCCAGATCACCTGGATAGCTTACACCCAAAATAATCACACTGAAACTATATTAACTAAAACACTGCTTGGCCCATTGGCTCTAGTTTCTTATTGGCTAACTCTTATTTTAATTTAACCCATTTCTATTAATCTATATATTACCACGTGGCAGTGGCTTACCAGGTAAAATTCCGAGCGTCTGTCTCCGGCAGATCCATGGCATCTCTCAGTCTCTGCTTTCCTCCTTCCAGAATTCAGTTCTGTCTTCCCTGCCTACCTAAGTTTTGCCTTATCAACAGGCCAGGGCAGTTTCTTTATTCATTAACCATTGAAAGCAACACATAGCCAGAAGGACCTCCTACACCATAAGGTCTAAAATGTTAGCTGTCCCTCCCCATTTTCCATCCCTAATGCATTTAACCCTTTCTATTCTGCTTCTCCTTTATATCACTGTGTTCTTTCTTTCCTTGAGCCCCACCTCCACCACCCTGTGTCTCCTTACTAATTGCCTGACCTCTATGGCATTCAAATTAAACACACATAGCCAAAGACTCAGAGCTAGCATTCACAAATTAAAGGGATTTTGTGACATTTGTTATTTCTAACTCTGGGTTACCTCACTCAGAATGTGCCCAGCTTCATGCATTTACCTGTGAACATCATGATATTGTGTATCTTAACAGATTAATAATATTCCATGGGGGGATAGGAAGGTAGAACATCACCCCCTTGTCTTCTCAGGATTACACTTCTGCAGTCCCTGGATACAGTTGTGTCTTTAATTTTATTCAGTATTATTATCATTCAAAAGATTTAATCTAGTCTGGTAGAGGTTCTCTGTCATTGGGAATTTTGCTTTAAGTTTTATGATGAGATAAATTAATATTTGTAGGCTAAGGTTACTTAAAAATTTTATAGGTGTGGGGGGGTGCACGCACGTGCACAAAGTGCATTTGTGGAGATCAAGGGCAACTTGCCAATGTTAGCTGTCTCCTTCTACCGTTTGTGCTACGGAAATCAGTCAGTCCTGGAAGGTTTATTGTCATGTTATACATGTCAGTCATGTTTACTGGCTGTGAACCATTTCAAAGGCCTCCAATGCTACCTAACGGAATTTCTTCAGTGGTAGAGATGTTTTAGGGAGATATGGGCCTCATAGTTTCTTAGCAATTAAAGCATAATTAGTGCGATTGATTGGAAAGTATCATCCAATTTAAAAATGACGCAGTGTGAATGACTACCAACTAGTTGGGGAAGCTTTGGCAGAGAAAAAGACACATATCCTGAGATCTGTCCACCATCTTACTTGGTCACTGCATTTTGATATTGATACTAAAATTGGTATTCTGGCTTTGCTTTATTTTAATTTGTTTGGCTCTCAGGTATCTATTGCTGCGACACCCTGAGTCACTGTTTCTCTGTATGTGCCTGTCTGTTGTCTTGTGTTTCCTCTCCTGCCTTCCTTCAGATGTGGCACAGCTCAACTCTTAGTTTTCCTTCCCAGATTTAGCCTGTTGGAACCTCATCAAGAGCCTTGCTCTGTTATTTAGTCTACTTGGTCTGATAAATAGGAATGGAGCTCGAGCCGTTCTTGCAATTCACAAAAGCTCTATGTATTGTACTTTGTTAGGATTGTCTGTCTGCTCTGACATTTGACTCTGAGTAAGCGGAGATTTGCAGTTAGGAGAGGATCATAATGCAGATAAGTATTGACCAGATACATCTGAGTTTAGAAGAGAATGCAGAAAATCAAATAAAAGTCTATGTTTTCCTTGTGTTTGTCTGTTTGTCATAAGAATATTTTTTATTATGCTTTTTTCAATCTTAGTAATTTTTTAAAAATTCATAATTCATCATTCAAGTTTATATATATTTGTGTGTGTATGTGTCTGTCTTACATTAGATCTAATTGACTATACCAATAAGAGTAGTGTGTATTGCAGTGCCATTTTACATCTACCTGATAAAAAGAAACAAAAATTAAAATATAGACTCCCATATCATACCCCCAAGAACACGAACTTAAATACTTGTATGCAATCATAGAAATGCTTTTACAAGAGCTAAAAAAAAAAACCCACAGTACCTGGTCATAGCACAATAATATAAAAAATGCATTTGAGGCTAGGAAGGACAGTTTTCTGTCTCCTGTATCACTCTTCCTTTAGGTTATAAGGTAGGAAAGGAGATAATACTGCTCAAGAGGAGAGAGTAACTGTGAGACTCTCTTGAATCTCAAAACCAAAACCAGGAAGGCACAATTCCCCTTTAATACCAATTAATCCCTAATACCAATTTCAACTTATTACCATAGACTTAGTCTCCAGCACCACTCCTGTGGCAGGTGGTAATCTCATAGATTCCAGGCCTTCAAGAAGGACAAAACCTTCAGTTCACACTAATAGCACCATGGTGGCCACAGCAGCTCTGGGCTTTGGACACTTTCTGGCACTGTACAGACAGCAGCCATAATTGTTACACACACTGACTGTTGAAAGGCTTTTCCAAACAGAGCCAGCCTCTGGAGACCAGAGTCAGTACCTGCATTTTCAAATGCAGAGACATGGACATGCAACAATAAGAGCCAAGAACAGTTAAGTAAAAATAATATACCAAAGAAGCAAACAGATTGGCAGTATCAAGCATCAGGAGATGAAATGAGCGAACTGCCTGGCACAGAACTAAAAATGGCATATAATTAAGCTTAACACGTTTTAAATGAAAGACAATTCAGAAATAAACACCTAGAGAAACTGTTCCTGCCCAAGTACTTGATCGAAGGTCTCCAAGAAAAATTCAGTAAAATAAAATTGTCTTATGCCAAACACAACAAAACTGTTAAAAATGAAGCTCATTTTGTCCATAAAAACAGAAAGAAGAAGGCAGCAGAGAACATGTGAGTTTCATAAAAGCTGCACTACCCTCAGGAGAAGCTGTGCAGGATCAGAGAATAGAGGGACATCCAGAGTTGGGGGAATGAAAACTGCCAACCAAGAAAACTTTAGCCAGCAAAACTGATGTTCAGACAGAGACTTTTCCAGATATACAAGAGTTCTGGACTTTATTACCATCAGACAGGCCCTGCAAGAAAAATAAAGGGATTTCTAAAAGTTTAAAGAAAAGAATATTAAAAAGCAAGACAAGAACATCTTCAAATAAAAGGAGCATGGTGGCCCAACAGTGTTGGGAACCATCTCCTGGCTCAGGATCACAATACACGCTCATCTGAGCCATGATACAGAGCTGCAGTCCACAGCCATCAGATGGGCACACGCTGCTCCTCTGAGCCATGATACAGAGCTGCAGTCCACAGCCATCAGGTAGGCACACGCTGCTCATCTGAGCCATGATACAGAGCTGCAGTCCACAGCCATAAGAT